>JAUPMH010125698.1:0-16668 GCA_032270665.1 Metridium farcimen
GGGTTCCTTTTTCAATTGGAGGACTGGGTCGAGTGACGTCTCAAAAGGTATCTAGACAAACGAACAGTAAAGGCTTCGTTAGTGACGCATTGTTTGTTGACGCAAAAAGACCTGAAAGATCTTACAATTTTCTTAAAACAATCCACAATTACCGATAGAAAGACATATCAATCAGTAGTACGGACTCTGAAAGTTCAACACAATCGTTTTATGAAGATTTATAGGAATTTGAAGGTGAAATAGAAGACGCGGAGATACGACAACATTACCGGGCGAAACAACCGCAATTATGGCGTTCATGCCATCGGTTAATAAACGAAAACTGAACAGAACTGATGTTTTCTTACCAGTCACTTCGGTGAGAACGGTTAGAAATGATAAACTATAACGAGAGCTTGAAAACAAGCCGTTATTCGGCCGTATATTTGGTTTGGTAGAAACGAAGATATCATCATCTAATTGGTACGCTACAGAGTACAGTTTACGATTTTATTGTACTCCTCTTGTCCAATCATATCAGATTCGAGTAATTTTGTACAGTATTTTATATAAAAAGAGATAAAGTAGTCACTATGAGATAAAATACTCGAATTGTGCCAACTACTTGTCAGTTTTGTCAAAGATTGTATACGTACAACAATTCAGATTAACCAACGGTTTTTATCAGCCTATATCCTAAGTTACATGCTCAGAATATCTGGTTAGTTAAGTTTTTGACTGCATCATGAATGATAAATTTCAAAACACAGTGTTTTTATTATATATCCATGACAACATGAGAAAAATTAATTACTTTCTTCCAATATTGTTTAGGCTACTTCACTTAAAATATGCATATTTATCTAGTTCGTATAAGCCACATGAAATATTAACATTTTCTCTGTCAAAATATCCTGAACATCAGTAGTACCACTCTGTAACGCGTGATACGTCAGTCAGTCAATATCACTTTCATGTTGTGGTGTAAACACACCCCATTTTCTCTTTCAAAGCGTCCAAAATGTCAGTGAGAAACGCTTTTCTTCTCCCTTTCCTCCCTCCCACTCCATCTATTCTCCTCTCACCAATCCCCAGGGACGAGGCCATCATTGGTGATATTCACATGACACCATAGTTGCTATGACTACTCAACTTCTTTGAAGATGCATGTGATAATATTATACACATATTACATCTTTACCATAGAGACACCACAAATTGTAGGCAATCATATTTTATTATTAGAATATTCATAACAAATATTTTGAATAGTTGCAAACAAATGTTACTTTTTGGTACAATCAATATTTCATCATATTTTCATTTTAAATTCAGTTATTTTTAGCACATTCAAAGCATTTTGATAAGTTATCCGCTGTTTTTCTTATTCATTATGCAAACAGTTTTTTCACTGGCACAAGTATTAAACAGAAGAATAATTTTACAAAACGTACCTGCCGCATAGCAAGATCTATATTGTCATGATCAACTACTTTGAATCATTATTCAAAACTGTCCGAGCTTTCTACTAAATACTACGACTTTTTCAGTCATCGATTTCAAATTTATCAAATTCTGACAGCACCTTCTAGACTCTGGAGAAATTGCTTTAACATTAGCAAAGATAATTGCTGCAGTTATGGAAACTTGACGAGTCGATAAGAATTGCGTAAGTTGTTTGACAGAACAGCTTCTTCAAGAACTATCTATCTCCAAGTTATTGAGAACTCAAGGTAAAACTCAGTAGTTTAAAAGCTCATAAAACTATTTTAAAATTGCATTAATATAATAGTTTTCTACTTTTACAAACTAATAATTTTAGCGATAGCGGTTTTAATAGAGTCGGCAAAACTATATTTCGAAAACAAAGCCTTTATTATAAAGCAGTGGAACTGAACTCATGCAGAAACTCGTTAAATCAAATTTGGTTTCTTTTTATTATTTACTTGAAAGCTTTCTTTCTTTTTCTGTTCGGCTATATACTCGACAAAAGGTTTTAATTTTACTTAAGGCAAACCAACAATTTTTTAGACATTTTGAGACTAAAATTGAATAAAAATGCGACTCCCCGTGAATTTTCAAAATGAATTTCCCAGAGTTTATAATTTCAACCTGCAATAGACTTATTGTCCATCACGGAATTTGAGACAAAACTTGATATTTTATAATGAATTTCTGTCTTTTACAAGGAAATTGAAGTTTTAAGCTAATATTAGTTAGTGTATACATTGAACAAGGAGTTGAATTTCCTTAAATATTTACCTAATTTCAATTGTTGAAGACAACAATTCGCTTGCGCAGGTGTGAAGCAAATATATAGTGATTATATATCGTCATTTCTTTTTACCAATCACTCTTTTTGAGGTCGAAGAAAAGGAATAATATTTTGGGTTTTTAAGCCTTAGAAAAGTACGAAATTCTGAGTGTATTAAATGAGAATAATTAAGATTTTGCAAAGCGATTTCCTTCACCAATTCACTTTGAAGCCTGAGGGGAAAACATATAAATTTTAAAATTTTGGATTTAAATTGTTTTTCGAATCCTCAAAGAAGTTTTAGCTAAAGCTATAAACAAAAATTACTGCTTTTAAACTCCGAGAAAATTTTAAACTTTATTTCCTAAAATTTCAGCCGGTAAACTTTTTCACGGTCAAGAAATTTGAAGCTAGGACACGCTAGAATTCAGTACTAAGATTGTTAGTAGTAAATGAGAATTGTTTCGCATGTATGTAAGCTTATAAAGGTACATTCTATTTAGATTACACATAATAAATACCTACTTATAAGGTGAAAAATTGAATGAAGTTATACCACTATAGGTGTGTTTAATTGGTTTACTTCTTAGTGAATTAAAAACTTTCGCGCATCATAATGGCGGCGGTCACGCGACCAGGGAAGAAGTCAATAAAATAAAATAATTAAGTTATATTAATTCTTAAACTCCAGTAAAATGTTTAACTACTGATATTTTTATGTTTTTTTTAAGTAATATAACTTTATCAATAATGCCGCGGTAGGTTGAGGGAAAAAGATGGTATAATAAACTGACATTTTGTATGTGGTAAACCCGCACTACTGCTCCATGCAGTTAGACCGGATGAAGACCAGCCCTTTTCAGCATGAAACTTCCATGAATTGTACCCGAAGAATATTGAAAATAATCCAAAAACATGCAGAGAAAAGGCATATTTCCTTCACATATACTAATATATCATAAATTGTGTTGTTATTCAGGATTTTAGATTATATCACTTACTGACCTTCGACTAACGAATTCCGGCAGAAGCATTCATAAAGCGAATATGGGAAATGCATTAAAATTCTTTTGGGATAAAATCGTTTAGCATAGAGCATAAACTTAAAGTAAAAAAATGAAAATCCGGAAATACATTGAGTTTGAAGCGTTTAATTTCACATCATATTGGTGCATTATAATTTTAGAAAAAAATCGACAGTTTTTTGTTATTTTCTAAATATATATTGAAATTTTACTCAGTTTATTCGTACAAATTTTCACATCAAACTTTAATTTGAAATTTTACTGTAAAGTTCATATTTTTTTATTGTTTGATGGACAAAAGATGCTTTAGAATTTAAGACGAAATTTGGAAGTTCCAAATATTTCGAAACTTTTGTTAACAATCACCCGTGACCAAGAAGCCAAAACCGTGAAAACAATTTGAACAATTTCTTCAAAAAATATAAATTTTACGAGCATTTTTAAGCATAATATACGGCATATGCTTTAATTTATTTAACGCAGAAGCTTCAAGAAGAATATCTGAATAGTTATAAATAGTAGAAATTGATTAACAGCGATTACAACATAACTGTTTTGTTTTGATGAACAAAAAGTGTTTATAGCCCTGTGGCTTTACAATTTCCACACTGCTGTGCAAAGACAAAAGCTTTCAAAGCAATTAAGCTTTTATAAAAGAAATCATTATTATATATTTTGAGTTTTAGTTTGTTGAAACAAAGAAGAAAAGATGATAGGACATGATTTTTGTATAGGTTATTTTGACTTTTCGATTCAATAGGAGGTCAACGAAGTTGACGTAAATGGCTGACTGCGAAGCAACCACTGAAGTGTTGAACAGTCAAACTGTGAACTCCTTGCTAGTTGTCCTAGTTCAAATACTGCTTGACCATTCACGTATTAGATAGACGATGGAACTTTCTACACGTTTTAATTCAGACTTTAGGTTTCTTTAGTTGATTTTGTTTTGTAAAAGTGTAAAAAAAGACAGTTTTGTAACTGGTCAAAGTCCGCCTCAGAGTCCAGGCGAACTGCCGGCTCCGGGCAGATCGACCCTCGGGTGAAGTAACCGAAGACTCATTTATAGTAATGAGATATTTTGCAGGCATGCCACACGATTAATTTCTCATTTTCCCTGCAAGTCGTCGTCTGCTAGGAATATTATTAAAAAAAACCTACAAGACCTTCACCACCTCAGAGATAGCAAGAATCAAAGATAACACATTCTACCAAGGATTAGATGGATTTGTTTTATGTCATAACATTCCAAACAAAATAAACCTCAAGGTTTTGCGGCGTAAATATTTTTATATTGTATAATTACGTTTAGTTATTTTTTGATAAACTTTTATTATTTTTCTTTGAGATTAATTCCTCCATTATTCACAACACAACTTATTCAGGGAATAATATTTTTTGTTCGTTTTTGATTTAGTGTTTTGATTAGTTTTGACACAAATCGGCTTAGTTTGGTAGTTGGATTCATGACCTTGTACAGCAAACAGCAAAGTTCAGTGAAAAGTTTTCCTTTTTTAGAATTACTTTTACGATGTTATCTTTCACTTCACTGAGTATACTAAGGATTAACAAGGCATGCATAGCTAGAGTATGGGATTAGTTCTAATGTAGTACGGAGGGTCGTTTAACAAATTCATTAAAATCACATCAAATCATGTAATCCTATTTTGGTTGTAAAACTTTGATAATGACAAAAACATTAACGAACGTGCAATTTTGCACACCAGCCAAAACATTTCGAAAACCAATGGGTTTTTTCACAATCTGACAGAGCTCATGTCAATCTTTCAGCGCAGTTAAAAGTTTTTCCACTAGCTAAACTTTAGTCTAAAATGTTCTGTGGATTTTTGTTGATAGTTTTTAAAACATATTTCATCTTTCCTTCAAGCTATATCGAGTTAAGTTTTGGCCTTTGCCCTCATGTAACGAAAACTTTCCGAGAATAAACAAGATTTTGTTTCGTGCTTTTGTTTTTTTTAAAGTTTGTAAAAGTGTATACTTGTTTATTTTATGCAACCTTTGCTCTTGAATCAAAACTAATTTGACGTCAATATTCCGTCAATACACAGCGTTTGCCTGTCTAATTATCTGACAGAAATTTCTAGCCTCACGCCTACATATAGGATATTTCCCACACAAGAACGCAATTTTATACCAGTTCGTTATGGATCCTCATGAATAATTAATATGCTAGCTTAGGGATTATCTACATACGCATCCCAAACAAATATAAAGTTCACTCAAAAATAATTGATTCCAACGAATTTTTTTGTTGAACTATAGAATGGAGTAGACACGTGACTGAAATAACTCCTCCCGCGGGGATTAATGCCGATGATTGACAGCTGACGACCTGCGGGGTACTTTATCGTATACCTTACATTTCAAGTGCTTTGCATAAAGTCAGCAAGCCCGTTGTAATTAAGCTAAAATACAGTTAGAATTCCCTTTAATTTGCGATCGTTTTGTTTTTTAACTTCAGGACAAGACTGGAGAGAGTCACTGCTGTGGTTTACAAGTCAAGATAACAACGAATCGTTGTTTTATGGTAACTTTTCCATGCAGAATGTGATTTAACTCGCCAATTAATCTAACGCCGTGTCAAATTCAACGCACCAACGGCTAACCTTTGGAGAGAAATATGTCCAGGAAAACAGTCTTCGATGGAAATTCCTTGTACTTATTATGACTCCAATAAATGACGAGGAGAATTCTGAACTTTTAAGTCATGGATAGACGTATTTGGACAGGAAAACCTATCGCTAGAATACGGCATCGATGGACCAAACCACTTCACAATGTTGGTTTCATGCTACTACTGTGTTTTACAAGTTTTTTAACATGTGTACGGGCTGATTTATCGTTCACTATAGTCGAGGAACAACCTCCCGGAACTGTTGTTGGGAAAATCAACGATTGTGTCGGCCGTAGCTGCTCTTTTGATGGCAACCCTCAATATTTTACCATCGATTCCGGACTAATAAAATCAACTGCGAAAATCGATCGAGAGATTTTAACAGCCAATCCAATTGTTTTAAATGTACGTTCAACAGACCCAAATATCCAACCATCAAAAGTACAAATACTTGTGACTGATATTAACGACAATGTACCTAGTTTTCCCTCGTTGTATTCCTCACTTCAAATCGCCGAGACTACACCAGCGGGGGTCGTTTATCCTATCAACAAGGCAACCGACTCTGACTTTGGATACAATGGCACAGTGGATTATTCGATAACTACGGGTAATATCAACGGTAAATTCACTTTAGGAATTGGACTTGATAACTGTAAAAGATCAAGTGAACTTTGTATAATTACTAACAAGACTCTTGATAGAGAAACAACGTCTTTTTATCAGTTGAATATATCGGCAAGTGATCAAGGAATGCCTTCGTTGACTGCCTATTGTTTTGTCAATATAACAATACTCGACGCAAACGACAATATACCAGTATTTACCTCTGCCGATTTTAAAGGCTCCATCGCTGAAAACACTAAAGCTGGACAAAGTATATTAACTGTAAGTGCTACAGACAAAGATACTGGACTGAACAGTGAAATCGAATACTCGATCGAGAAGGACGCAGACAACTCTGATGAAACGTTCCATATAGAATCGAACACTGGAGTAATCAAAACTAAATCAAACCTTGATTACGAAGCGAAAAACTTCTATAAATTTACGGTCATTGCTAGTGATAAAGGACAACCTAAAGAAAGTTCAACTGCAATTGTGACTGTAAATGTCCTTGATGTGAATGACAACGCTCCATATTTTGAGCCAATGATATATTATCCCCATCCCAATGCCAATGCCAAGGCTGTAGTGTCGGAAGACTGTAAATTGTTAACATTATTAGCTATCGTGAGGGTCAGTGACAGTGATGGATCTAAACCTAATAAAGACATTAACCTTGAAATAAGTAAAGGCAATGAACACGGCTTCTTTATTGTGCAAGAACACCAAGCTTTTCCTGGCGCTTATTCACTCAAAGTAGCAAAAGCCCTGAACCGTGAGGTATCAGCCAACTATAACCTCACTTTAAATGCTACTGACCAAGGAATTCCCAGTAGGAGTACTCTAGCATATGCTATCATTGAAGTCCTAGATGTAAATGATAATGCACCACAGTTTTATAGTAACTTATACACAGCATCAGTAAGTGAACTTGCACCAAATGGAAGCTATGTGTTGAAAATGAATGCAACTGATCCAGACGCTGGAAATAATGGAACAGTGTCTTACTCTATCACTGGCGGCAATATTCATGGATGGTTTCAGATTGATACACAATCTGGTCTTGTTACTACGGTTACGACTATGGACAGAGAAGCTGTTGCTAAGGTGTCACTCACAATAACTGCACAAGATCATGGAAATATTCCAAAAACTGGAACAACAATCTTGACAATTACAATTCTGGATGCAAATGACAATGCTCCTCAGTTCTCCAAAAGTATTTATACAGTATCTATTCCTGAGGATTCAACAAAAGATAAGGTTATTGTAACAATGACTGCTACTGACAAAGACATTGGAGATAATGCTAAAATTAGTTATGCTATTGATTCAAGCTCACAAGAACTTCTCAAACATTTTGATTTAAGTGGAAGTGGAGTTTTGAAATTGAAAAGCACTGTAGATCGTGAAGTGAAGAATTCTTATACAATACCTGTCATAGCAATGGACAATGGAAAGCCTAAACTATCATCCAAAGCTTCTGTTGTTGTGACAATAACTGACATCAATGATAACAATCCTATATTTTATCCTGTCATCTATTTTGCAAGTGTTGTTGAGAATGAAAAGCCTGGACCACTGGTTACAGTAACTGCAACAGACAAAGATCAGGGATTGAATGGAAAAGTTATTTATTCGATCAAAAGTGGAAATGATAATAACAGTTTTGCTATCAGCCCTGATAAGGGTGAAATCAGCACTGTCAAGTCACTTGATCATGAAGCAAATGGTTTTCATAAACTAGAGATTACAGCTAAAGATGGTGGTGGTAATGTTGCCTTAAAGTCTGCTTTTGTTGAGGTGACTGTCATCAACCAGGCTGACAACCCACCATATTTTGATTATGCCGTCTATAACTTTTCAGTGTACGAAAACGCTCCCAAAGGAACCCTTGTGGGTAAAGTATTTGCCAAGACTAATGATAAGAATGATACAATAATGTACGAAATTACCTCAGGGGACCCTGGACATGTATTTACTGTTGATTCATCTGGCGGCATTATCATGGTGAATGGTGTCATCGACAGAGAACAGAAAGCTAACTTCTGGTTGGACATCATTGCAAAGACAGGACAAGCCCGACCACTGTCTGCAAAAACATCTGTGAACATTACTATTCTTGATAGAAACGACAATGTTCCAAAGTTTGCTACACCCATCATCAATGTGGACATTCTAGGATCATGGTCTCCCGGTAAAGTTATATCAAATGTTGCAGCTACTGACAATGATGCTGGGACTAATGGAGTTATTAGATACCAGCTTACTAATGATGCAAACGGTCTCTTCAAGATAAATACTACATCTGGTGTAGTAACAACAGCTAGAAGAGTAACTGAAAGTGATGATTCACAATACACAATCCAGGTGATGGCTTCAGACTTAGGATCTCCACCCCTGCATAGCACAATGACAATTAAGGCCAATATATTAATAAACCATCCACCAAAGTTTAGATCAAACTCTTACGTTACTCACGTCTTAGCATCAAGACCACTAAGCTATAGATTCTTGATTGTAAATGCGATAGACAGTGATAGTGGTAAAGATGGTGAAATAAGCTACAGTATTGAACAATTTGGAAACCAGGAAGGTTTGTTTGGAATATTTCCCAATGGTATGCTTTACGTCAAGAAGAACTTGATCCATGCATCTAAAGGATCTTATAACATCATTGTTAGAGCAACTGATAGTGGAACACCAAAACTTAGTGCATCTGTCACCGTGACAATTTACATCCAAGACTCTGATGAACATAGAACTTTGTTTACTAACAATACATTTAGATTTACCATCACTGAAAACCTTCCTCCTGGCGCTTCAGTAGGAATTGTTAAAGCATATGCAACAGACAAGGCTAAAACTAAAGACATTATTTACTCTCTCACCAGCAGTGATAATGTTTTTGCTATAGATGCTAAAAGTGGACATATTACAACGCGTCAGTCTCTAGATAGAGAAGCATTGATGAAGGAAAGTGGTGATAATGATTACATCATGCGAGCTGAAGCAGTCTACAATGATACAACAGTCAGGCGTGATAGTGCCATCGTCATAGTAACTGTCAGTGATGTAAACGACAACCCACCTTTATTCAGCAGTGCATTGTATAATGTCAAAGTCAGTGAGAAACTAGTGCCTGTAGCTGTTGTCTATCAAGTTAAAGCAGTTGATCCTGATAGCAGCCCAAACGCTAACTTTACTTACACCATCATCAAAGGAACAGGTAAAGGTGTTTTCCATATTGATAAAACAACTGGTGACTTGTACCTGGATAAAGCACTTGACAGAGAGACTCAAGACAGTTATAATCTGACACTACAAGCTACAGATGTCTTGGACAGCTCTCTGTTCACTCAGGCAGTTGTACAAATCACTGTGGAAGATTATAATGATGAAAGACCTGTGTTTCAGAGTTTCAGTAGTCCAATAAGTATATCAGAGTCACTTGCAATTGGATCTGAGATTATAGACTTGAATGCTACTGACAAAGACATTGGACAAAATGGACAGATATTGTATTCTATAACATGTGGAAATCTAGCTGCAGTGTTTGACATCAACCATTCTACAGGAAAAGTGTTCTTGAATAAACATCTTGACTATGAAACTACTACACAGTATCAGCTATGTTTTGTGGTGCAGGACCGTGGTATTCCATCACTATCATCATCAACTAATCTTACTATTAATGTCATCGATGCCAATGATAATGCTCCTGTATTTTCTCTTGAGCCTCAACAACTTCAGATCCTTGAAAATGTGACTGTTGGTACAGTGGTAGGACGTTGCTTAGCAACTGACCAGGACAGCAGTACATATGGACAGGTAGTGTATTCACTAGAGAAACTGGTTCCTAAGGGAAACATCTTCTCTGTTGATCCACTCACTTGCACCATAGCAACCATTGCTAAGATCGATAGAGAAAAAATGTCCAGGAACTACTACAAGCTGGTTGTCAAGGCAACTGATAAAGCCATTCCTTCCTCTCTAGCCATGTCAGCAACAAAGGAGATTAAAGTTTTTATACAAGATGTGAATGATAACCGGCCAAGGTTTGTTTCTCCACCTGCTGCTCATGTTGATACTAGCAAATTTATCATGAATGTGAAAGCTGAGGACGTAGATCAAGGAGTAAATGGTATGGTCACTTACAACTTTATTCCATCTAGTCAGCAAAGTAACTTGTTCTTTTTGAACTCTAACACTGGACAGCTGGATAAGATTGTTACGTTAACTGACAACAAACTATTCTATAAACGTTTCATTAGAGCTGTGGATGGAGGGAGCCCACCTCTTGATGACCAGACAGAGATTACATTATTTAAAACTGGCAATAGTGGTCCTCTGTTCACTAATACAACCTTCTATGGTTCTATCACTGAGAACAGTGCCGCAGGGTTAACTATTGTACGTGTGAATGCTAGATACACAAATAGCCAATCAAACGCCAAGATAAAGTACTATCTAACATCTGATAATAGTAAGGGGGCTCTAAGTGTCAATGAAGGCACAGGAGAAGTGGTTACTAAGCAACAAATTGACCGTGAGAGTCTGGGTACAGTGTTAAAGCTGGTAGTGTATGCAGTAGATATGGAGGGACCAACCCCTAGGACATCATCAGCCAATGTTGATATTACAGTGAGAGATGTTAATGATAATGTACCTGAGTTCTCTGATAATCATTATACTGTACAAGTAGATGAAGATGTCTCTAAAGGTAGTACTATCATCACTTTGACAGCCAAAGACACCGACGAAGGGGAAAATGCACGAATCACCTACTCTGTCTCAGGTGGTAACCATAGAAACATGTTTGTGATTGACAGTCAAAGCGGTAAAATAACCAATGTGAAACAATTTGATCGTGAGATGTTATCTGTCTATACTATCAATGTAACAGCGCGTGACCATGGTAACCCAGTTCAGTCTTCCTCATGTCTAGTTACAGTCAAGATAAATGATGTTAACGACAACGCCCCTGCATTTAACAAAGGTTATTACTCATTTAAAATATCAGAAGATGCTTTGATTGGTACAACTGTAGGAACTGTTAAAGCTAATGATGTTGATGATGGTGATAACTCACGATTGACTTACAGTATTCAAGGCACTGATAAAGATATCTTTAACCTTAACCCTTCTACTGGTGTAATCACATTAAGCCAACGCCTTGACCGAGAGACTGTGGAACATTATATCCTCAATGTTACAGCTAGGGATAACGGCAAACATGTACAATACTCAACATCAGTCAGTGTGTATGTAACAGTGTTAGATACCAATGATAATTCACCTGAGTTTAACCACAACAATTACCATGGCAACATCATGGAAGGAGAGAGTGTGTACACACATGTAGTGTCTGTTGTTGCTTTGGACAAAGATGCTGGGAGTAACGGTGTCATTAACTACAGTATTATATCTGGAAACACTGATAACTCATTTAGAATTCTCAAGAATGGAACCATTGTCAACCTTAAAGTGTTAGATAGAGAAGTACAAGATGGTTATATATTAACAGTACAGGCAAGTGATGAAGCCATGCCATTTTCCAGTCAACGACATAGTACTACCCGTGTTAAAATCAATGTAACTGACATCAATGATAACAAACCATACTTTACCTCAGCATCAACAGCACATGTATCAGAGAGCGCAAAGGTATGTATTGTAGTTGTTTATTATATGGAAAAAATATTGGTTGTATACCTGAATCGAAATATGGCGGCCAACTTGAATAACAATTCTTCTTGACTGCCCAGCCTCGCATACATGTGAAAACTCTATTGTTTTCCAACGTGAACACGAGGCTAGACAGTCAAGAACAATAAGAGTTCACCATATTTCGATTCGGTCTATTTATCAATATTTATTTGATTCTGGTTTTCTATCATAAACCTGTCAGATTTTCTCTCTGATTGAATTATTGACTCACTGATTTATTGTTTACATGGTTGACTGACTAGTTGATTGATTAACTACATGTAACTGATATTGATCGAATGATGGATAGATTCTCAAATCGATTGATTGATTAATTACTTGATTGATTGAAGGACTGACTGAAGGACTGACTGATTTATTGATTAACTGATATTGATCGAATGATGGATAGATTCTCAAATCGATTGATTAATTGACTGGCTGATTGATTGATTACTAGATTGACTGATTGATTGATTCACTGATATTGATCGAGTGATGGATAGATTCTCAAATCAATTGATTGATTAATTGATTGATTGAT
Source organism: Metridium farcimen (assembly GCA_032270665.1). Taxonomy (NCBI): domain Eukaryota; kingdom Metazoa; phylum Cnidaria; class Anthozoa; order Actiniaria; family Metridiidae; genus Metridium; species Metridium farcimen. The sequence goes on from JAUPMH010125698.1 coordinate 12,750, forward strand.
TACTAGATTGACTGATTGATTGACTGACTGATTGATTGATTGACTGATTGATTGATAGACTGATTGATTGACTGACTGATTGATTGATTGACTGATTGATTTATTGACTGATTGATTGATTGACTGATTGATTAACTGACTGATTGATTAATTGATTGATTATCTCATTGACTTACTAACCAGCTTGATGATCAGTTAATTAAAGTGGCTGTCTGACACCCACTTAATGATGCATTAAGCGTGTGATTGATTAACTGACTAATCAATTGTTTGTTTGATTGACAGGTCGGTGACGTAGTGCTGACTGTGATAGCAGTAGATCTAGACCAAGGTTCCAACAGTCAATTGTCATACACTCTCACAAAGATCGACCTTGGGGCACCATTCTTCCTCGGTAACACCGACGGCGTGGTTCGTGTTACTGGAGGCCTGGATCGAGAAACTAAACAAAACTACACCTTGAAAGTAACAGCCACCGACACAGGGAACCCACAACTATCATCTGATATGAAGATAGTCATCTTAGTCGATGATTATAATGATCATGTCCCAGTCTTCCTCGACCATCCCTCTGAAGTTCGTATCTTTGAGAATGTTTCTATAGGAGTAGACGTTGTTACCTTGTCAGCGGTAGATCGTGATAGTGGTATCAACGCAGAGGTGCGTTACGATATCGTGACAGGAGATGATGACAAAGCATTCTCTATTAACACTATTACTGGTCGACTTCGAACAGCTAAGACACTCGACAGAGAAACCACACCTAAATATATACTAGAAGTACGAGCTTATGATCTTGGAATACCACGAAAGTCAAGCGTGACAAATGTAACGGTACTATTGCGTGACATCAATGATAACAAGCCAGTGTTTACTCAAGATATTTATAAAGTGAATGTCCAGGAAGATGTGATCGATTCTAATATAATAACTGTACTGGCGAAAGATAACGACGAAGGTTCTGATGGTGATATTACCTACAGTATTATAGACGGTGACGTCAATGGTGTGTTTGTCATTAATTCACGTACTGGAAGCATAGGAATAACAACAAAACTAGACCGTGAACTTAATGATACCTATCAACTCACAGTCCAAGCAAAAGATGGTGGTACCCCTAGCCTGACTGGACAATGCCAGGTAGTGGTTAACGTACTTGATAAGAATGATAACCCGCCAACCTTCCAGCCTAAGACTCTAAACGCTAAGGTACCTGAAGGAGCTTCTATCGGCACGTTTGTGATTCAAGTAACAGCCTTAGATAAAGATATCGGAACCAACGCTGACTTGACGTACTCACTTGTCAACAACTACGCACGCTTTATGATTGAAAGCAAAACAGGTCGCATTTGCACAGATAAAGTACTTGACCGAGAACTAATCGCATACCACTCCTTGGAAGTCATAGCAACGGATGCAGGGAATCCCCCTTTGCAAGGGAAAGCTACCGTTAATGTCGTGGTTGAAGATTCCAACGATCATGATCCAGTGTTCGAAAATTCGTTGATTAAAGCCACAGTACAACAGAACGCCGTGACAGATACGATAGTTGCAGTCATTACCGCTACTGATAAAGACACAGGAATCAATGCAGAGTCTGATTACATAATTGTAAGCGGTAACAATGACGGTATCTTTAATCTAGTCAAGAAAACAGGAGTGATGTACGTATCTAAACCAGTCCCTGCAAATCCTTCAACGTACACCCTACAGATTAACGCAGCCAATCGTAACGCACCTAGGAGAGTTGCCACGGCAACTGTACAAGTGTACGTCAGTACTAGCTCGTTCCCACGCTTCCTCCACTCCGACCAGTCAGTACCTATCTCAGAGTCAACTCCAACAGGGACACATGTGATAACGGTAAACGCCACGGGACATACAGCTTACTTCATCGCTGGCGGGGACTTTGAGGATGCTTTTGATGTCGACGCAGTGTATGGGCTTCTTAAAGTCAAGAAATCGCTTGATTACGAGAAGTACAGGAACTATAGTCTTGTTATAGGAGCCAAAGATGGAAGCACTCCACCACACATTGGCTTTACAACTATCCATGTACTTATCCTAGACGAGAATGACAACGCTCCAGTCTTTAGCCAACATATCTACCATGCCGATATCAAAGAAGGACTATCATCAAATGCTCCTGTTATTACTGTCACTGCAGTAGATGCTGATTCAGGTTCCAATGCTCAGATTAAGTACTCTATCATTCTTAATAAAGGTGGTGTTTTTCCATTCAGGATATCGCCGTCCTCAGGCGAAGTCTTTACCATGCAAATACTAGACCGCGAGACAACGGCGTTTTACAGTCTCAAAGTACGAGCAGAAAATGTTGGAAACATTTCCATCGCTAGTGAGGCTGTAGTCCTGGTTACAGTAACTGACGTCAATGATAATCTGCCTGTATTTGTCAGCGGTTTTGTTAATGCTCACGTGACAGAGAATTCACCAATAGGAACGGTTGTTACTGTAGTAAAAGCAAATGATGTTGACTCGATCCAGGACTCCTCACTACACTATGATATCGTAGCTGATACTAACAAAGATGGAGTGTTTGTTATTGACTCTAGCAATGGTACAATCTCTATTGCTAAATCTCTTGACCGTGAGACTCAGAGTATGTATACTCTAAGCGTGTCTGTCAATGATACCAAGCATGTCACTACGTCATCTTTGAATATCACCGTGGTGGATGTTAACGATAATCCTCCTCGATTTCCCATCAAGTTGTACGCTTCACGTCTCTCTGAGAGCTCTCAAGTCGGCTATGCAGTCATGAACGTAACTGCAGTAGATGACGACATTGGTGTTAATGCTGAGATCGGCTACTCCATCGTCTCTAAGCAACCGATCAGCTATTTTGCCATCGATGAGCGACTTGGTATTATAACTGTGAACAAGCCTCTTAAATTCATCACAAGCAAAGTTAAACCTAATCCAAACGTCTACAACCTCACAGTCAGAGCTGAAAACGTTTATTCGCCATACCTTAAGGGTGACACCCACGTTGAGATTGAAGTATTAGACACCAATGACCACGCCCCGGTATTTAAACAATCCATATATCGATTCACTGCTGTAGTAGACTCAAGTAATGGTGTGAGCATCGGTAATGTTCATGCCGAAGATAAGTACGATTATGGCCCGAATGCTGAAATTCGTTACGAAGTGTCTTCGGGTAACGGCTCGACCAAGTTCCGAGTAGTTGCCGAGAATGGTGAAGTCAGAGTGAATGGCGACCTTACTAACGATAGTAATAAAGTTTACTGTTTGAATATCAAAGCAAAAGACCTTGGAAGTCCAAGCAAAGAAGCGATGGCGGAGGCATGTGTTGATGTAATGCCAAAGAACCTTTATGAACCAAAGTTTTCACTACCTTTCTACAGTAAGACTGCCAACGAAGACCAAGCCATTGGTAGTGTGGTCGTCAAAGTCAGTGCAAGCGATGATGATAGTGGTAAAAACGGCGAAATATCATACTCAATCGCATCAGGAAATGATCAAGGTTATTTTGGTATTGGAGAAACGAACGGATCAATCTATATAGTTAAGCATTTGGACCATGAAGTTAGCCCTAACTACGTCCTTAATATCGTTGCTACTGATAAAGGGGTTCCACCAAAGAATGTCACTGTGCCTGCTAAGATAACATTGGTAGACGTGAACGACAATAACCCTGTGTTTGAGCCGTCGACTTATCATTGTGAACTACCAGAGAACACACCACCAAAGTCTAGAGTTGTCTGTACGGTACGCGCTAAGGACAAAGACAAACTAGGAAAGCAAGATGTTAGGTAATGACACACATTTATGATGATGATGATGGTTACGATAATATGGTGTTGATAAATAAGATTACTATGATGATGATGGTTACGATAATATGGTGTTGATAAATAAGATTACTATGATGATG
>JAUPMH010125809.1:5125-16651 GCA_032270665.1 Metridium farcimen
TTCGACTTCCGGCAATTTTAAGAAGGCTTAAAATCATCATTGCGGAACTGAAAACTGATCAAATAGTTGCATAAATAAACTTTTTGTAGATTAAACTTTTAGTATGCTTTTCAAATAGCAAATATCGTAGCAATATTTTTTTTAGTTCTATGTTGTTTTTGGTGTAAACGGAAGCGAGTGAAATAAAATTTCTGATAAAAAAGAATCACTGAACTGAATAGAAATTTTGTTGCCTAAGAATGTGACAATATGAGCTTTCAAAAACTATTAAATAAAAAGAAAATAATTGCTTTTTAAAGACCATATTTTCCTAGTATACTGCCGTTTGATTGTTGGAAGTATTGTGGCCTTCGCCAAAACAAAAATGAGTTTGGAATACAGACGCCGCGAAAGGAAACGCTAAACGATTTAACAGTTAGTTAGCCCTAAAAAAAAAAAACTTTTAGTAGCGCTCAGATCATATTGATGTAGACATAGCACCATAATATAGCTGACATCAATCAATATACTCCTAAATACGCACACCTCAGTTATTCTACACTACAGTACTCTTATGATACTTCATATTTTCCAAATAGCTGTAAAAAGATATTTGCGTTTGATTTGGTGTCAGACGACACGAAGAAAGCCTGGGCATTTTAGCATAAAACATAAGCTAACTCACCTCGAATTATGACTGATTTTTCTAGTTTTTGTCACTTTGTGCTTTGCTTTCTTGAGGCTCATCTTTATTGCTGAAATGTTAGTCATTTTTGTAGTCGTTGTTTAAGCGTTGGTGATGATGGTGGCTTTCGGTGATGCCTTTTTTGACACCACATGCAGTAGTGACACTTGAATGACTGTTGTCTAATAAGCGAGGCTTATTCCTCTGTAATATATTTCATTCCTGTGGCCATAAAATTACCAATTAACTTTACTTTCTTCGTATTACAATGTGCTTTATTCCATGGGAAAAGCAGTGCAACACTTGACTCGTAGTTCGCGTCAATGACTGGTCCTTTGTTGATCAACAATCGTACGATACTTATGGTGTGATCGTAACTGTCACGCAATCTTCACATTAGTAACGCTAATACAAGGTGCGTTTTAGTCGGCCTTTCGTAACCTGAAAAAAACTCTTTGTGTTGACGACCAAGTTCCGAAACTAATCCACAACAAACAGTAAACAGGATTGATCAATGTAGCTAATAGATATACGCATAGAAAGTAGGTTTTCTTTGCGAAAGTGTTCAAAATAACGGCAAAAATACCACTTGACTGAAACAAGTACGCAATAACTGGCGAAAAAGTGACCGAAGGCGTATTAAAGCCTTATGCAGGATGATAGAGAAAAACTTTCTTGACTTCCTATGATAGCTGATTCTTTTCCATAAATGAAATAGAGATATAAAATGAACCCATATATCCACTGATTGTATCGTCCCAATTTTACTATATACTAGTAAATAAACATTGTCATTTCTTATCAGAACGCTTATATATCAATGAATCAGACTACAAATCAAAGTATTACGTCACATCAGTTATCGTGCGGATTGTCACGCCATCGACGTCATTAGCTACGTCACTCCATCGAAGCGGGAAGTCGAACTGAAACTGAGCCATGCTGAATTCCGTTGGATTATACAACAGTTGCAAGAATAGCGGTATTTTAAAAATCGTTGAATACTGAATACTGCATACTGAATAGGGCATTGCAAGACCGAAATGCATTTGGTACAGGCAATATTGTTTAAAGTAAAATAAATAATGACAATAATAATAAGTTAATGCATTCCATTCAAAACAATATACGAGCTAGTTATGGGGAGTAAATATCGCTGTATATCTATTTTTAATTTCAAATTAATGAGACCCACAATGTCCTTTGGTCTTCAGAATGCACTACGATTCAGCCTTCAACGTTTTTTGAAATAGCGGTATACAGAGCATATATAGAAGATATTACATGGGTGCGCGAGTGTTGAACATATCAACACGAGAATAATAAATCCGTATATCTTCAAGCGCCCATGTTATATTCTGTTTATGATATAATTATCAATGAAAAAGAAAACTCAAACTTTTTTTGACACAAGAAGCTTCCACAAAGCTGTGTAACCATAGTGATGATATTTTCACATGCATATTTTGAAATAAAGAAATTGATCATTCACTGATAAATAAATTTTTATCGGCAGCAGTTGGGACTAAACCTGAGGCTAGTGGTGCTATACAGTTAACTAGCAAAAGCTGATGACATTGACAGCTAGGGAATGAGTTTGAACCTTTCTCAGGGTTTTAGGGAACAAGACAACAGAAGCTTTTTTAGGAAACAGGGATCATTTTATTTCAAATCATTTTCAGGTAACAAGGGAACAAAAATATGATAAAACAGTATTCTTTTGAGATCATGGAAACAAGACGTAAAACAGTTAGTTTACTTTTGGAGAACAATGGGAAAAATGCAAGGGGGGGCTCATCAGGGGCTCATCAGTACATTCTCTCGAGAGGAAGTATATAGATTAAAATAGCCGATACTTCGTTCCGCTTCAATTTATCATTTATTATGACAGGCCGACTAGTCAAATATTTTCCTTGACAACAAAATATATATGATGGAGAAAAATGAACAAGTTCTTTCTTGGGAAAAAAAAGCTGCCTTTCTACCTTACTCGACGAAAAGGGTATTGACGAAAAGAACATTGCAAAAAATGGCAAACACGACTGAGAAAAAAGTTTTTCTTTTACTTAACTTTACTTAAATTCCATACAATATTATAGTACTTAAATACAACACACATACCCGCAAATAGCGGAGCTAATCGAGGCGGGTAGTGTTAACTTAGTACTTACAAATAAAGAGACTTTGTCAGGCAAAATTTCGAACACTAACAGGGAATTTTTGCCGGAAAAGGAATAATGACACTTATCAGCACTTGTCATATAGTTCCTTTTGGATCGCACTAGCGCATTCATAACATTTCGTTATGACAACTATGCATAATCAGTGGCCACAAGCATGCGGATACTCATGATCATTTAGAGTTCATGATCAACTTACATTGTCTCTCAGCCTGTGTTATATTACTATCAGGCACTATTGAAGGGGTGGAGAATGGTAAATCCGAGACGCCGAGACGTAAGTTTAATTTTAAATCCGAGACCGAGACTAGGTTGAGTTTAAAAATCCGAGACCGAGATTTTCGTTTCTCAAAATCGAATAAAATATCGAGACTCCGAGACGCAAAAAAGCGAGTGAAAAACGAGACTCCGAGACTAAGCGTACAAAGGGCGAGATTCCGAGACTTGGCTATTTTTTCCGAGACTTTTAATTTTTTGGGGTACATGTACTATTCGTCACCCCTTATTGACAATGAGTTGGAACAGTTATCTTGAAAACCTCGCAGGTCAAACCAAGGATTCAAAGGGTGTTACTCATTTTGATAAAGGTTGTATCATTGGCTTAGACGGTGGACTACAGATGACCATCCATTTGCGTTCAAGCTGACTCACAGCGAGTGCACTACGATTGCAAACTGCTTCAAGAAGAAAGATTTCACAGCTTTTATCACTGGAGGAATATATTGTGAAATGATGTTCTACACATTTCTGAGAGTTGATGACGATAAGGTAGTTTATGGAAAGAAGAAGGATGATGGATGTATAGCTTTACAAGCTACAAAAACATGTGTTGTTATTGGACACTGTCCAGAAGGTAAACAACCTGGAACTTTAAACAAAGGAGTTGGTGTAGTTGCTGATTATTTGGAAACCTTAGATTTCTGAAACAGTTAGTCAACATTATAGGATAATTATTCATTAGGAATGCAGTACAGGAAAATTGTACACAGTTACGTAGTCAATGGCACTAGTAGCCTGCGCATGCGTTTGAAACGCTATAGCTAGCCTGAGTATCAGTTCCCTTCTGCTTGCTAAGCTAATTAGTGGTCTAGTGAATTCCATATCAGGTTTTTTTTAATATCAAGATAATCATAATCACAGTAGGAATGATGGTTACTATAGTTGTAATGATTGTGAAAATAATGGTATTAAAATTAATGAATAATGTTAATTAATTGATTGAATTTAGTGTTCAAAAGAGTGGCTTTTGAACAAATTTTGATAATAAAAGACAGAACACTTTTTTCACGACTTTTTGATGTCTCTGACATCATTTTCAAAATTTGAAATTGATGTCAGCGACATCGAAACGTCGTGAAATAAGTGTTCTGAATAAATTGTTAATGAATGAATGGTACACATGGGAGGGTTCAGAGACTCTTAATCTCGTCCCCAGTCCGACGTCCCCAGAGTCGTATAATCACCTACTACGCATGCTCGACGTGATACGACCGTGCGCAGCTATAGTCAAAAAACGATGCTTGGGACGAGATTGGGAGACATTCTCGTACCCAGGGCATCTCGGTCGTCCGAAGTACTCTGGGTACGAGAATGGATTGGAAACTTTGGAATGTCAGTTTTACACAGGAAACCCAACATGTAATGTAACAGAATCGAAGAGAGGAGGGATTTAAAGGTCTTAATTTACACAGGGAACCCAATCAAACCCGTACAAGGGAAATCAACTTTCCTGTATTTCTTAGAATAAATAACGTTTAGGGAATACAACAACAACTAAAAACATCAAAATATGTTGGTATCAACAGTATAGCTATCGTTATTCATTGAAAAGATTAGCGGTGTCGAATTCGAAGAGGGATGGAGGTCTCAACTTACACAGGGAACCCAACCAGCATAAGTGTACAAAGTGAATCAGCTGTCCCGTACGATAAACATTAGTGATCGTATACAAAGAAAAGTTGTTTGTATTACCATAACAACTATTGCCGTATATTACTTGAAAAGTCTAGGGGAGGGGAGGTGAAGAGGGATGGAGGTCTCAACTTACACAGGGAACCCAACCAGCATAAGAGAATCTGCTGTCCCGTACGATAAACATTAGTGATCGAAGACAAAGAAAAGTTGTTTGTATTACCATAACAACTATTGCCTTATATTTCTTGAAACGTCTAGGGGAGGGGAGGGGAGGGGAGGAGGGATGGAGCTCAGTACACAGGAAACCCAACCTGATAAATGGACCAAGTGAATCAGCTGTCCCGTACGATAAACATTAATGAAGACAAAGACAAATTGTTTGTATCACCATAACAACTATCGCTAGAAAGGACATTTTGTCTTCGTCATTATATTTCCCGTCTAATTTCCGTTTACCAATGAATTTCAAGGAAATGTCAATTATAAACTGAACTGTTTGCGGTTCATGATGAACACATTTAATTTTGACGAACTTGTTTCTCAGTTCAATCAAACTGCTTTTGCAAATAAGGTGTGCTAAAGCTTACCGTGTTTACATATGCAGTTTAACTTGTAATCCTTAGTCACTTCTCCACTTAAAACAGCACTTACTGGCACAATCTTCACAGCTATAGCAGAAACGAAGGATATCTCATTCAACCACTAAAAAAATAATGGCGGTAGGTAGATTTTAATTCATTAGTATTTCTCGTCACTTCATTTTTTCATTATTGTGAGAAAGTAGGTCGTGACAATCAGTTAGGACTATTCTTGTGTTTATTGAATGAAATGAAATCGGAATTAGAAATGACAGTTCATTTCAAACGACTGCCAACGGGATAATTTGAAAGACTAGTGTGTATTTCATTAGTCAAGCTTAGGGTATTTCAGATTATGCCGGGAAAATGGTTGAAAAATAAAATTTACTGACAGTGAAATAAAGAGAATGTACTACAAACTGTACGTAAAAAAAATTCTCAATCGTTTTTTCGAATCCAAGCCTTTTTTGTCTTCAAAATATGCTGTGGGATCAGTTTAATTCTTTTTCCACTTTTCCTTTTTCTATAGATAAAATGTTTCAATTAATTTAAAACTGGTGATTCTTTAGTTGTATCGCGCTGTGAAGGTACCGGATATATACATCAATGTGAATTCAAAACACAAGGAAAAAAAACGTTTTCTTTTTTGCGATATTCACACCTGCATACTAATACTTTTCGATGTACTATTTAATTTTGTTTAAGTGCAATAAAAAATATTCGAATGAAGCTACAATTTAAAACCAAATATTCGTAAAACAATCACATAATTTGTGAGTTGGTTTTAAAATAATTTAAATGTTACGGTAATTAAAGTTAGCTTCGCTCGATGTGTAAACAGAAGAACAAAGCTGAGCGTTTAAATGGCTTACAAGCACCATAAAAACACTTATTTTGCTACTGATATGGCTTTCTTTGCACTGAAATGGTTTCTTTATAACATTCGAAAGGGTTTTCGAACCCTGCTTCAATCGCTTTTCTATGATATTCATTTCTCTTCGTTTTCAGAACTACAATAATTGTTTCTTTGGGCTAGAATTATTTTGCTTCATTTAATTACTTCCATTATGTCCAAGTGGCTTTTTGAAGTGTTTTTTTTACTCCCCGAAATGAATCCTTTGAATTTAAATGTATTTTTTCGAAGTTCCAGTGATTTTTTGCGTTCAAATGGTTTAGTTCTTTTTGGTTTAATTGGGTTTTTTTTTAAAATGTTTCAATTGTGTGGAAATTGTTTTTCTTGCGAGGGTGTAAGTGCCTTCTTTGAATTGAAACGGTTTTGCAGGGTTTTAGATGTACGGTACATACGTATTCATATTAAACCACATTATCATCCAGTTTATATAGGCTTGATGTTCTGTTTATAATTTACAAGTTATATCATAAAAATTTGCATCTGATGATAAAAAATTGATAAAAATCTCTTAACATAATAGGAAATATATATATATATATATATATATGAAAAATAATAACAGTTTGAAGTCCTGCACTTTAAACTTCGATAGCCTATAATATATTACTCAATGTTTGTAATAACTATAAACAGGTATCATTAATATGCACTCAAGTATATTACACTCAGTTCTAGAAGCAATTATTATTGATTTATCATACTGGCTTTCCCAATCACTATATATATTTTATTCATCTTTATTTTATAATATTCAGTTTCTGAATTCAAGAGTAAAGACGCAATCGCGGAATGTTATGGGATTTTCTTCAAGCAAGAGACGCTCAAACTATATACACATACATTTCAGAACGTTTGTCCAAAGCATACATATGTCAATAGTGGTTTATCCGAGACGGCAAGGAATTCATTTAGGAATACACCTATTTTAAAAACTTGTCCTTGCAAAGCCGAACAGGTTATTCCAAAACCGAAAGGCATTATGGGTATGTGTCAAAACTCGGGAAGATCACGTGACGTGACGTGAAGACATGTTGGTTGTTCTTGTAATACGCAGGTGCAGATTATAAAAAAACATCGGGCGTTGATTGGTTCGAGAACTTTGGACTATTATAGAAAAAACTGAATCCTTCGTCTTCGCTATCTATACGTCACAGATTCGTCATCTCGGACCAATCAGCGCGCGAGTTTCTAATATGATATGGGATTCTTTCCAAAATTCACCTACAGCGTTTCGCGCGCTTTTAGAAATAGCTCTTATTCGAAACCAGGATCGAGCCCATGTCGAAACTGACTGCTTATTTTTTTTGTATTCATCAGTACTAAAACAATTATTCGGTTCATTTTCGATGAATATTAGCAAATCAGTAATCTGACCTCGACTTTGTCTCGGTTATTATTTCGCGACATTCACTTCGCTTTCAGTGAATAAGATCCTGATTCAAATACATTGCAATTATTTGTTTTGAAGAGTTCCTTTCCATATTTCATTGACCTTAATTTTGTTGTGGGCAACCTACATCCAATTAAAATAACCGTACAAAGTACAAATATGAGAATGTGGAATAGTTGTAGTTTTAGCCTGGAGAGTCGTACAGCAGTATACTGATGGTCATTTCAAGATGGCTACCACAGACCAACAAACCTAACGACAGCTGGCGCAAACTTTTGCTTGAAATTCAAAAATATAGAAACCATATTAGAGACGCAATAATCCACAAGAAAATACAACATCCTGCATATGAATAATCACATTTTAAAACTAATAAAAACAGCCATTCATAGAGACCATGCTCAAATTAAATCAAACATCCGTTGCCAGGTGATATTGTACCATTTGTCTGTGCTCAATATTTCATTTTTCGCTCCGATGGCCTTAGACAGGGAAAGCGAGAAAAATATATCTATATTAGTAGCAGTTTTGTACATTTTCGCTTAATTCGTGAACTGAAGGCATCATTTCTCTTTGGTAAGTTGTTGGTAATTTTTCTCTTGCTTTTTTTTCGTTTCTATGGTTATTTTTAAAGTTAAGAAAAAGCGACGCAGCTGGTTTGACTCAGATTTTCATCATTCTACTGTGGTCTAACCGTGCTCATGCAGTGAATAACCCAGTAAAAAAAAAACACTCAAAACTGTAGCAAAATGCATGAAGAATTGGGCTTGGTTCAAAATGAGAAGGTTTCTAAACCAAATTAGCTCGCTCTGCCTGTTTTATATAGTCAAAATGGACAATGAAAATACCGAAAACCGGAACAAATTAGATTTTGTTTGAGCTATACTGAAGATTTCCCTGAATGAATCGCATATACAATTATTACAAGTTGCATAGTCAAGTTATCAAGTTTAACATAACTACTTGGGTTAAGAACTATCTATATTACAACGCTATTAATATTAGATATTGCATGGTGATTGAATATCAATTTATAGATTATGTTTTCAATATTTTAAATGTCAGCAGCTTTTGAGACAAGATTACAGACTGTATACTATGAATCAACTGTGTTGCACGGATCCGAACAAAATTTAGGCGAATCAAAAATAAATCTCTGGTTAATTTTGTTAAATTTGAAATATTTTCTCTTGTATTTTGGTTAAGTTTTTTTCATGCATAAACGGAGTTCTTAAGATGTATTTGTTATTTCTGTTGTTGAAACCATTTGACTAAGGTGATAATGATATAATTATATCTCATTGATAGTGCGATATAGTACCAGTAAACGAACAATAAAGGGGATTACAAGATGTAAACAGTCATGTTGTACATAAAGGCAGTTTTTTGTTCAAAAAGCAGTACAAGTATTATCGATAAAGATAAAATGAAACAGATAAGCTATCAATTTTGCTATAAGGCTTGCGTTGACTTATGTCACCTATTTTATCAATGTTCTGTTCAGAAAATCGAGTTATGCATATAAAATGTTATTTTTGCCACAATTGTTTCCTTGGCACCCATTGACGCCTGAGTTTGTCCAGTTCAACTCCAGGTCTAGGCCTTTCTCTACTAAATTAGCCACAGGAAACCCAATGCAGTTAAGTCTTCGGGGGAGGGGAGGGGAGGTAGAGCTGTACTCGAGGGTACAAGTATCGGGTATGCTCGTTATATCTCTTAGGGGTTATTATAAACTTCTCAGCGAGTTGGTATCTTTTTGGGAATTAAAATTAAATATTCCGATTGCTACATTTTATGGTATCTTTTGGTGTATCGAACAAGTAAAACACATCCGCTTTTTCGCTTTAATTGTTTTTTTTGGGGGGGGGGGGGGGGGGGTAAAAAAATTCCCCATGGAGCACCCTTATTAAGAACTTTCTTTATATCTTTTAAAGGTGTTTAAAATTCCCATCGAGCATACCAAATTTAATACTTTTACCCCTGAGTCCCCCTCCCCCCGGGTATAACTTTTCGATGATCCACAGGGAGCCCAGTCAAAGTTCACTTGTAACATCACGTATCCATAAGGAATCAACGAAGTGTGGACGTTAAGTTATTTGACACTCGAGACAAGTCCAAATCACGTTCAAATACGAACGACATTTTAAAAGGTCAAACACTCAATCCTATTTGCAATGATTAAAATTGGAAAATTAACAAATTTGTACCTATTTTTTTCCTAATCTAATTATCGACGATTAATTTTAATTAATAAATCCGGTTATGAAGCGTTTAAAGTCATGCTGTGAACAAGGCATGTGTCTGGTATGGGTTTTAGGAAACGGTTTCGAAATATTAATACAATAATCTCGGGTCATAATCTCTTGGTAACATACTGACAACAAATACGTATTGGATTACTAAAAACATACCATTGCATTCAAACTATTAGTGCATTGAACATGTTGAATTGCTAAGAGCGTTAACCGTAATTCACAGTTTTAAAGTGACTAAGTCAAGAGGCTTCAGTAACCTTTAAGGATTGTTTATACTTGAGGCGAATGACTAGAAAAACAATTGTGTTGATACTGAACTGCTATCAGTGATTTCGAAATGGCAGCGAGGAGAAGAGACACTCGTTTGAGAGAAACTAAAAAGTTATTTTGTCTTACACAACCTGAAGATATTTATTTACCATTACAGGGAAAAGCTGTTAGCCATACCAACTTACTTATCAACTTAAACCGAGTACTGGCAAAATATGACAAGAAAATGAAAGGCGAAGAAGACCAAGAGGAGGAGGATTTTATTCGTCCGGAAAGCCCTGAGAAGATTTATCGACTTGACCGCCAAGATAGAGGCACAGATGTCCAAGATGCTTGTCAAGTGTACGATTTATCAGACAAAGAAACATTTCTTCACAAATGCTTCAATTTGGGAATTCAGCCATTTGCAATGACGTATTTCATGGACAGCCTATCACGTGGCGAGACTGATTTGAACATGAGGAATCTTGGGATTGGCGCGCGAGGCGCGTCAGCCCTGACAGAAGTTTTGGCGGGAAATTCAAATATACGTCGTTTGGATTTCTCATTGAATAATATTCAAAACAGAGGTACGTTTGCTGTGGCTGGTCTCCTAGAGACAAATAGGACGGTAAAAGAGCTGAATTTATCCGAGAATTATATTGAAAGAGAAGGAATTGATTCTGTTGCAAATATGTTGACTTATAACAACACTTTGACTCATTTGATCCTATCGAGAAATAACCTAAGCTGTAAAGATATAAGTTTTTTATGTAATATCATTCAAACTTTAGACACTATTACTGTATTGGACTTGAGGCATAACGCATTCAGAGGCAAAGGAGGAAAATATCTTGGTGATATGCTGAGCAAAAACAGCTCAATTAGAGAGCTGCTTGTAGGCTGGAACTATTTTGGCGACGAAGGAACCAAACATCTCTGCTCGGGATTACTGGTGAACCGCACGTTAGAAAATCTTGATGTATGTTGGAATGAAATAGGTAAAGAAGGCGCGCAGTGCATCTCGGACTGTCTTGAAAACAATGGCCGACTTCTTGAGTTAAACCTTGATAACAACCACATTACAGATCATGGGCTGACAAGTCTTTCTCATGGTTTAGAAGTCAACGAAACGCTCCAAGTTCTCCATGTAGGATTCAATGTAATTACTGCAAATGGCGCTTACCAAATACTCCAAAGTTTATCTCTAAACCCAAGAACTGCGATGAAAGATTTGCATATCGCTGAAGTTGAAGTGACTACAAAATTTGAAGATCTTTTTTGGAAGATAAAAGAGAATACTCCCAGTTTCAATGTTCTTGAAATGAGTACTCCAGGCGGAGACGCGTTTCACTTTAAAGAGCCACCAGATCCTATGGGAGT
>JAUPMH010125920.1:3791-16644 GCA_032270665.1 Metridium farcimen
TATTTAATTTTTCTTTTGACAGTTGATCAATGCATCGCCTCGGATATTGTCACTTGCATCAAACACATGTTTCGACGTTGTTTGGCATTGTTCTCTTCTAAATACGAAGACCGAGGGCCGTACTACTTACCACAATGGCGACACGTCAACCAAAATTTGTCTAAAACAGAACTAGGTATTTTCTGTCCAAAGGCCTGGCGTTTTGAAAGCAATGTCGAACACTTTGGACCATCCGACTCAAAAGGATCATATATTGCTGAACTTGGATATAACTCTCAATATGCGTTTACTGCGGTTGACGATCTTGAGAAAAACCACTGGATTGATGACCGCACTGTAGCTGTCTATGTGGAATTCACAATCTTTGAGCCCGCAAGTAGTTTGCTCTGTATTGTTCGATATACATATGAAAAGCTTCTTCATGGAGAGGCCAATGCGCATACGCTAGTAAAAACGCTCTCTATCTACCCTCCATCAAATGCCAGGCTAAGAGTGTTCCTGTTTGTTTGTAAACTAGCCCTTTTGGTCTATGTTTTTGCACTGTTTATATTGGAGTTGCGCAAAGCATTTCTAAAGAAATGTGATTATTTCAGAAAACTGTGGAGCTGGTTTGATATAATCCTGTTGCTGCTATGTATCGGATCTCTAGTCTTGACTTCATTTGTGGAACACTATGCCAGTAGGTTTGTTCAGAGGGTAAGAGATAATCCTTACAAGAATTGGTCAACTGAGTCATTAGTCTTTCACTCTGATGCAGAAATTGCGTTTTTGGGGTTTGTGTTGTTTATTTTGACAATCAGAATGATCAAAATAGTATCATACAACCGCCCAGTCCTTGTGATGTTGTTGTCGCTCAAGTCGGCAGCAGTCCCTCTCAGTTCGTTTGGGATTATTTTTGTCTTGGCCGTCACTGCCTTTTCGATACTTGCTAATATTACTTTCGGTGCAAGTGTCTATGTGTACTCCTCGTTGCCTCGCGCATTTCTCGAGGTTCTGCAGTTGGGATCATTCGGAGGGAAAATCGACTTCCAAGAACTTTACCAATTAAGTCCAATAATTGGTCCAATGTACATGTTTCTCCTTCGGATCATAATGACTTTTATTCTCATCAACTTCTTCAT
Source organism: Metridium farcimen (assembly GCA_032270665.1). Lineage (NCBI taxonomy): Eukaryota > Metazoa > Cnidaria > Anthozoa > Actiniaria > Metridiidae > Metridium > Metridium farcimen. The sequence goes on from JAUPMH010125920.1 coordinate 4,913, forward strand.
TGCAATTTTAAACCTTTCATATGGTGTATCAAATGCAGATGGAAATGTCGTATTTGAAAATATGGTTTTGAAAGAGTTTGCAATGCAACAGTTTAAGCGGGTAGACTTGTGGAAAACGTGCAAACATTATGTTGTAGTTGCGATCGACCTATTGAGTAATGCTCTTCCTCAATGGAAATACCGTAGTGAAACAAAGAAACATTTAATGCATGGTAGGAATGTGAGCGAGTGCGAAGAAACTACGGAAATACCTTCAAATTTGGTCGAAAAAGCCATATTTGAGAAGCCACTACAAAGCACAAGCTTCCCAGTGGAGGTTCCAAAAGATAATAACACAGATAGTGTTGCAAGTTGGAAAGAGCTTGGACGTCCTCTCTCAACTAGTGAAATACCTTTACGAAGAGAGGATGAGCTAAACGCAATAAGTAATGAATCTCTTCAAACTATCGACGATTTTGATGACATTGAGTTCATCGATGAAGACGACTTAATGGCCACAATAAGAAAAAGCCTCTCCGAGATAAGCCTTTCCTTAGCAGAATCTTTAAAAGATTTGAGAGACTCCCGTATCCAAAACCAACCACCAGATTATCAGGCACAAAGCTCAGAAGTGGGACGTTCCCCTTCAGAAAGCTTGCTTTACTCGGGTTCAACTCCTTCATATGGTTTTTCTCGAAGCAATAGATCGATTGATCTTCAAAGTCTCGATGATGCATCTGAATGCTCGTTTAACTCTGGCTATTACCGGATAGAAGAAGATTACTCTCACCGTTAAAGAACTAAATTTTGGTTGAATTTGGACTCAAGAAGCCCTACAATGTTAAGAAACATTTAGAAAAATAACTGAAATATGCAGAGAAAGGGCGAGAAACACGCTTCAATCCTGAATTATAACTTCAGCTAGCGCTGGTCTCAATTACAAGCCCTGCATGCAACTTATAACATAAGTTGGCTTCAGCTGAATGCATTGGGTATTGTTGGTCGGAAACGTAAGCAGAGGGACGACTTAAGACTTTATGAATTAAAATATTCATACTTAGACAAACTCCAAGAGCAATGTCTGCATTGTAATCAATTACCATTAAAATAGTTTGACTAATGAGTCAGGAGAGTAAAGAAACCAAATTGACTAAAATATAACAAATATAAATAAAATGGGGAAAATAATGATAATCATGTTATTTTTTATTCCATGTAAATGTTACTAGATACCCGTTTGCTAAATAAACTCTATGACTAGAAAATAATACGGCAAAGAAAGCAAAATCAAATAAACTCAAATTTGATACTGAATTTTATTTTGAAAAGAAGAAGAAACAAGCTAGTGGCTACAGCTACTATACATGGGAGGAGCTATATTCATCGTCAAAATACTAGAAAGACTGTATACACTTAGCCTCCTCCGAAGGCAACCCTTTCCTTTACCTTTCATGGGATCCCTTTGTCATTTGACCGAGGGGGGTTGGTCCCCGGCAGCTTTGCCTCTCATGGGATCCCTTTGTTATTTGACCGAGGGGGAATTGGTCCCGGGCACCTTTCCCTCTCATGGGATCTCTTTGTCAGGAAGCCCAATAAAAGAAAAAGGAGCGCAGACGCATGCGGAGGAGGCTATGTACACACTGGTCATTTTGCACATGATACAGTCACAAATGTTCCTTGTTGTTGCTGTTACTGTGTTGCTAATTTAATTTCTGGTGATTTCAAAACATTTACATTGCTCCAGTTTAAAGTTGTATAGCTAATATTTGTGAAGAACGGTTTGTTTTTGGCATAACATTTTCGTAGCCTGGCATTCATTTTTACTATTAGAGGCGGATCTAGGGGGGTGTCCCGCAATTACCCCTATTTTATTTAAGATCGGACACCCCCTAACACCTTAAGAGCCCTTCATTTGCAATAGGGACACCCCGTGACAAACGTCTGGATCCGCCCCTGGCTGATCTTATATTTTTTTGATTGACAAGGTCACGTGACCAGGTTTTGCAAAAGGCCTATACATTGTCTTGTTTGGTTTTGACGCGGAATGTATCTGAATTGTTTTAACAGTTATAATATTAGATTAAAGGAGAGTGCTGTTATATTAGCTCAATTATGTAGAATCTGACAAAATTAAATAATCATGAAGAAAGTTCCAAATCTAATTAATAATTTTAAAATAATAAATTCAAGTAGTATAAACATTGGACCGTATGGCACATTTTATCACCCGATTATAGTATAATTGCATAATAAGGATAAATTCATAAATGCCTATCTTATAATATATTACAATAAAATTATCTAATGAAATATTCAAGTTTTGATTCTCTTCCTCTTTCTCACCCCCCATCCCCCCTCCCCCTCCCTCCCTCCCTCTCGGCAATGATGAGGTTTGAAGTCTGGAATGTTCGTACATCACGAAGGCCAATTAACCTTGATTTGGGGAAACATTGTTTGCTAATCAGTCTGTTAATTTTTGAAAAGCACAAATGTGCTAACAACCATGATTGAAGCTGCTTGGAACTGTCTATTGCATGGTTTTTGCGTTTTCATTATACAACATTCTGTCCAAGCCTGTCACATAAGTAAGCCATTTTCCACATGGGACCCATTGAAAATACCTGGAGACGATCGTTTCTCCAATCGGTGACAATAACCTTCTCATCTGGTATAGAAGCAACCGCTATAGGGCTAGAAAACTGACCTATATTGGTACCTTTAGATCCATAGGAGCTCAATGCTTTTCGATCTTTAAGATTAAAAAACTGTATCCTATGATTATCAAAGTCACAGACAATAAGTCTTTGCTCACTGTCTACCGCAAGGCCGCGTGGGCTGTAGAGCTCACCCTTTTTGCTTCCTGGTTTTCCGATTGAGTGAAGGAAGGTCCCTTTCTTGTCAAATGTTTTCAATACGTTATTTCCTGTATCGGACACAACAAACACATTCTGTGACTCGCAGAAGATTGCGTCACGGGGATGCTTGAGTTTTTCAGGAATGTCATTCCCAAAATTGAATAGAAACTTGCCTTCAGTGGTGAAAACCTGCACTCTGTGATTCATCCAGTCCGTGACGATAACTCTTCCACTTTTATCAATTGATATTCCAGTTGGTTTATTAAACTGGCCATTCCCTGATCCATAAGTTCCAAACTTTTTAACAAGTTTTCCAGACTTCCGATTAAAAATCTGAACCCTATTGTTATCGCGATCAGCAACTATAAGGCATTTCTGGGATTTGTCAAAGGTAATTCCTGCGGGGTAGTTAAGTTGGCCATCATCAGATCCATATTCACCAATATCTAAGATTTTTCTCCATTCCATGTTAAAAACATGAATGCAGTTTTTCTTGGTATCGGTGAAAGCGATTTCGCCTTTGTCACTGACGGCGACTCCATGAGGCTGCGTGACCATCCCCGCTCCACCTGTATTGGACCCAAAAGCTTTCAGAGGCATTAGAATTGGAGGACGAATATGAACCTGGAAAGGGCTGCCTCTGATGTCTTTGCCATTTACTTGTACATTTACATTGTATTTTCCAGGTTTTGGTGGCACGTAGGTCACTTCATAAAAGCCGTTTTCTTTATTCTTTATACGAGATTCTATATTAGGTCCTTCGGGAGCCGTAACGATGACATTCATCACATCAATGTCACTGTAGCACGGATCACTTTTGATGTCACATGTCGTGACAGTGAAAGAGGTTTCCTCGCCTACGGCTCCTTCTCTGAGTCCTTCACCAGAAGATATTGTCGCCGACGCGTCAGTGTTACTCGACGCAATTTGTCCTAGAACACTTGAATTAATGTGACGCAAAACATCTTTATTTGGGATATAGCCCACACTTGCACTTTCAACTGGTCTGGTGTCGACTCGTAAACGAGACAACTGTTCTAATCGTTTCTGGACGTAGTCTTTTAGGCTTACAATTTCTCCGGAGATTTTTCTTTGTAGCATATCTTGAGCGAAGTCGATGGAGCTTGTGACTTGAATAAGAGATAAAATGGACGTTTCTAGTTGTGAGTTGAGATTTTCTTTCTTTTCGTTACAAACATCATCGATTTGTTGAAACATTTCTTTTTCGTGTTGTTTCAGCAGGTCGATAAGCTTCTCAATCCCAGCATGAACTTCCTTCTTAACAATGTTGACTTGATTGTCTAGTTCGTTTATTCGTTGCTGAATAAGATTTTTTCCATCCTTGATTTCCTTTGAACGTTCGCTGACCGTATCGATTGCACTTTCTAAATCCTTGTAAGCCTTATCATATTCCTCTGTCAATGGAGAAACTTGATCGTGCTTTTCTTGGGTTATTGCGCTACAGTCTTTACAAATACACTTTAGACAGTGCCGACAGTATATTTCCACGGATTTTTCTCCTCGACTTTGCTCATGATTACACGACAATGGACGACATATCACAGCCTTTTGATCTTGTTCATTCAAATCTTCCCTCTTGATTATTCGATGGCTGTCAGTATGATGAGAGCACTTCTGGCAGAAAAACAATTCACAATCGAAGCAGTACGAAAATAATTCTGTTTTCTTTCCGCATTGACTGCATAAAATCTTGCTACTTTCGATATTCGGCGAGAATATTTCCAATAAACGGGCTGTGTATATGTCACACGGAAACGAAGCGAAGCCATTTCCACCCAAAGGTTTCTGTATTTCTGACTTACAAACCGGGCATTCGATTTGAGGAGAATAAGGATTTTCTTGACCAATATTATCCAGACATTGAAGGCAAACTGTATGTAAACACGGAGTCAATTTTGGATCAATGTAGACTTTTCTACATAACCGGCAAGTAATCCTTGACTCCATCATAAGCTAAATTATTATGTCATGCCAAGCCTATGTTTACCATAAGAATTCTGGGTACAGTTCCGTATAGAAATACATTATTATGATACGCTAAGATGTCTGAGTCGATGTCTTCCCATGCGGAAATGTGTTGGAGAGTCGGCGTTCTGAATAAATTCTCCCGGCCCGAACAATCGGCAGACGACAAAACACCGAATCGATCAAAATCATATCAATATTTAACTCCTAAAAAATTGTCTGGCGATGTAGATTTGCTTTTACGAATCGGCGTTCATATATTTGTTCCAACAAGACTGACAGGACACATTTGATTTTCATAATAAATACCTAAACTTTTTCACTTTCGATATATATGAAATCTATATCTATGTCAAATAAATTCGCTGTGCATATTATATTCCATACGATTTCATTATATATATTCGAGGTCATTGAAATATATGTCACGAGATTGAAAGTGAAATTTAAGCAAGAAGTGTCAAATTTAAAAAAAAAATGTAATGCAAATATATGTAAGAATATTGTTTATTTTCTGAGATGACAACCAATTGAATATTGTGAAATGATTGAATTGAATTATAAATTATGAGTAACAAAATAATGCATTTTAAATGCAAGAACAATAAGACAAAATGTGTTTCTGCATGTTAATAATAAAATGCCCTTGCTTATTATATTTTTTACTTGCCGTCTTTCGATTAATCAACTGGTTTGTTTGCAGCGTCCATATATATTTTCGAGTTAAACATGACAAATTTATATTATGTTTGATAGTTATTAAAAATGAAATGAATAATAGAAACGGTCATAGATACAACAATGAAGGACATGAAGAGTCGAATGCAAATGTGAATTGAATATTTATGACTTTCTTTCATTGAGTAATATTTTCAAAACGTTTTGTTTTTTGTCAATATTATTCAAGCAATTCATTGTGTGTACTTTTAAGCTTCTTTCAAAATATTTCTTTTTATCATCAAAATATTATTAAAAGTAGGAATGTAGGGCAATTTCTCTGGGATAAAAATATGGCTGCTACGAAACGATCATTACTTGTTTTTTTAATATTTATCTCATTAGAGTGCAAATAACATAACCGTGAAATAGTTAATAGCTGACTATTTAGTGCAATTTTATGCTAATTCTATTGTTTTCTATTGTTTAATTAGCACTATTTTGTACTAATTAGTACTACTTGTTCCACGGGTATTTTATTTGCACTCTACTTTATAATTTTATATATAATAATGAATATTAATGATTAATAAATTATTTTGAGTACATGCCTTCTAGAAACTACTGAGGCAAAAATTGCTTTAGGAGCGATGTAATTGTATGTTAGCTTTAGCAAAATATTTGTTTCTGTGGCTAAAACGAACATTATTTTTGAATGATAAAAGTGTACATATATTGTGTACCTAAAGCTAATAACTATTTGTCTAGAACTGTAGAAAAATTATCGAAGGATCAAATTCGTACACGCTACATTGCGTGACACATAACACGGCACGCCAATCAACAATATTTATGCTAAATGCATTCGCTCTTGTTAAAGTGGTTTTCTTTTTATGTTACTCCATTCCACAATGAGACTTCTGGTGTTGAAATAACTTCAAATTTGACAAGCTAAAGAGACAAGGGAGAGGAACACTGACGTTTCGACACGTGTTTGAAATATGTAACAAAACCTCTGGATGGGTAATAAAGAGGGCTTAGAGCTAGATATGCAAATACCGGTCTCTTGTTTGTGAGAGCAACTTCTCGCCTCGTTGATTCAGACATAGAACCCTACCGATGTAAGCGTCGTTTTGAACACAATGGACATCCAAAGTGTATTAGAAAACTTAGAGGAGCTACTAACTTGTGAACTATGTTCCAATATCTTCCGGAAGCCTAAAATTACACCATGTTTACATTCATTCTGCTGTGAGTGTTTGAATGGACTTGCCAGCAGTCGGCCTTACCAAGTTTCCATCGATTGCCCTGTTTGCCAGTATGAAATCAGGAAGCCTGAAGGAGGGCAGTTTGATTCACTGCCATCCAATTTCTTCTTGAATCGTCTGTTGGATATTTTTATCGCCAAGAGAAGGAGTTACACCGATGCCAGCTGTGGTAATTGCCATCGAAACCTGCTGCTCAGTTCCTTTTGCTTCAGTTGTAACGTCTTCATGTGTGAGGAGTGTTTGAAAGCACATCATGTCATCACAAGAAACAATGCACACAGGACTGTGACCTTAGGAAGACTTAAACAACGAGATTACGAAGAGCTCTTCAGAAGATCTACATTTTGTGCTCATAAGTTTAACGAGAGAGGAATCGTGGAATACTTCTGTTATGATTGTGATGCGTGTGTCTGTCACGTTTGTAACGTGGCTATTCAACACAAACATCGAATCATCAATATCGACGAGGCGGCCAAAGATCACAAGATGAAGCTTCTGGAGGAGAACGCTAAACTAAAGGACAAACTCAAACTAGTAGAACTTGGGATCAGTAATATTGAATTTAGAAGCATCGAGGTTCAAGAACAGATCGAGTACACCAAGAAAGATATTCGTACTAAAATTGGCAACTTGATTGACATTTTAAAGAAACACGAAGAAGACATGCTGCAAGAGGTCGAACGAATTCGTAAAGACAAACAAGAGAATTTGACCTTCCAGCTCAAAATGTACGAAACAATGCATAAACAAACAAAAGGTTCAATACAATTCACAGAAGAGCTTATACAGAGGAACCTGAGTGAGGAAATATTGACTATTAAGAATCACGTGTATGAACGAGCAAGGGCCATTGACGAGACTCACGTTGGAACGAACCCTGCAGAAAACGAACGAGTTGGATACGTCGCAAACACCAAAGCTTTTGGATCAATCAAGCAGGAGGCCCTTGGTCATATAAGCACTAGTCTAACTGAGCCTGCAGTATCCAATGCCGAGGGTAATGGTATCACAGACGTGTCTGCTGGGGAAGAGGTGTACTTCATGGTTACCACACGCAACGCACAAGGAGAAGTTTACTACAGCGAAATTGATCACGTAGTAGCAGGGGTGAAATCTGATATGTGGGGAGATATCGAAACCAAAGTGGTAAGCTACCAAGATGGGAGGTATGAGGTTAGTTATATCCCAAGGGTGCCTGGAATACACAAGATCCAATTAGAGGTCAGCGGTGAGCACATTGAAGATAGCCCATTTGTTGTTCATGTCAAACAACCAGTGCTCACCCCTGTCAAATCGTTTGGATCTCATAACAAGAAACCAGGACACATTTTACAACCTCATGGAGTTGCCAGTAATATGATTGGCCAGATTGTTGTATCTGACAGTCTAAAGCATCAAATACAGGTTTACACATCTGACGGTACACAAATGCTTGACTTTGGCGAGGAAGGAAGGGAAGATGGGAAGTTCATGCATCCAATGTCTATTGCATTTGATCAGTCTGAACGGTACCTCTTTACTGCGGATAGTGACAATAATCGAATCCAAGTGTTTGATATCAAGACTGGAAAGTAAGTAGTATTTAGTCAGTGTATTCTTGTCAGTAGTACTTATTCAATTGAATGTAATCAATCATTCACTATTTGATCATTTACCCATTCACTTATTTATTAGCCTGCATAGCATCTCTCTAGGGGGAGGGGGATGGAGAGGAAAAAGGAGGAAGAGGGGGATGGGGAGAGAGAAGGAAAGGGAAAGCCTGCAATGGTCCCATTGTTTCAGCGTACTACTACTGATAATAATAATAATTTATAGAGCAAAATACAATGCTTTACAATAAAGTCACACTATTTACATTAAGAATCAAACTATTTATTTACAATAGATAATTCAAACTATATATTACCATAAAAACACACTTTAAAACAGACTCGTGAGATATCATTTGAACACTCGAAGATAAAATCCATACCTCCGCACGCCCATGTAATGTTCTGTTTATTATATAATTATAAACTCATGACGAATGAAATAGCAAAAGTTTTATCAAGATATGCATCAAAAATTCTTAAAAATCTAGAAAATGCACAGAGTATCAATGGCAACATGTTATTTCACATGTGAAATAACATGTTATTTTCACAATGTGAAGATACATGTATCACTTTTTCGCACGGGAGATCACCTGATATTTCACTGAAGATTATTCAGATCATTCTCTTATGTTTTCTTAGTTATTTTTTATTTATTTTCATTTTTAATCACAATGACTTTTATCTCAATAGGTTTGTTCGAAACTTTGGTACAGAAGGCAATGGCCCAGGTCAGTTCAATGGCCCATGTGGTATCAACATTGATGGAACCGACCGTGTAGTAGTTACAGACTGGAACAACCACAGGATACAAGTATTCAACAATGACGGCAAGTTTCTCTTCAAGTTTGGTGACAAAGGAAGTGAAAGACTACTCAACCCAAGAAGTGCACTCTACCATGACCACGAGAACTGCTTCATTGTATCAGACACTGGTAATAATGTTCTCAAAGTGTTTGACCAGGAAGGGAGGTTCTCACATGTAATAGGAAGTCCAGGAAGGAAGAGGGGTGAGTTGTGTGGGCCAAGGGGACTCGCTATAGACAAGGACAATAATGTTGTAGTATGTGATTTTGAAAATCATAGGCTTCAGTTCTTTAAGATTGATGGTACAGTGCTTAATTCTTTTGGTACAAGGGGGAAGGGGATAGGTCAGTTTGCATTTCCATTGAGCATCTCAATAACTGGAGGTACTAAGGTAGTAGTAAGTGACTGGGGGAATAATAGAATACAAATCTTTAAATCTAGGGACCAGAATGCTACTTCACCCACATTTGGTTATAGTATTCCTAGTCTGAATAGAATAAGTACAAGATAAATCATTATTTTGATTCAAAATGTACAATTGTTTTTTCAAAATAATTTTAGGAATTTTGTAATTATCAAAAAATTGAAGAACCATTTCACAATACGATAAAAGATTAAGGCCAGAATCGTCAGTATATATGTTTAACTCTTACATTTATTACTTCAATTGCATCATCATTGCATTCACAACTGAATGCATTCTATTATGTTGGGGTTCCTGTGTACCAAAAGAAAATACCACCCCACCACTCCCTTTGCCCAGTTTTTCTCAACCAATTTCCAAAACAGGAATCCCATTTGACAATTAACATGTCATATTTTGTAAGAGCAAGGCACACGGCCAGACGTACAAGGCTGAAATTAAGTTATAGAACACAGGGTGACCACTAGAAAAGAGTAATTAATAGTAATTAATATTATGAAATTTGAAATATAGGAATGCACAGAATCAGCATACAATAATACAATGTATACAGCAAATTACAAGAATGTTGTCCTTACTTTGGAAATTTATAGGGAAAGGAATTAATTGAATGACAAAAAAAGATTGCTCAAGATGAACTATTTCTTTTGTTAATTATTCCTTTCTATCTAAATTATTCATGTTCTTTCTTCGTGAGACAAAAATCTTGCAATAATTTATTAGGTTCACTTTAGGTCATAAAATATCAAATAACTTATTAATTTAATGCTATATATGTAACTGTCATATTTATACACCTATTTCAAAAATCGTTGTCGCACCTGAAGCTACAGTCCACACTCTGAAGCTTGCAAAGGATGTTGGTAATATGAACATAATTTGTTATATATTTCACTTTTTTTTTCAAGAAATATATGTTTCATCATCTACCACTGCAGCAAATTGATATTGTCATATAACAAAAACACATACAACCAAAATATGCTATGAATAAATACTAGATAACAAGAGAAGAAATACCGACATCCTCTGCAGGCTTCAGAGTGTGGACTGCAGCTTTGGTTGCCAACCATTTTTGAAATAGATGTATATTATATGCAGGACATGTAGTGAAATATTAACTTCAGCAAATAAATTATAGATGTTAGATAGGTTTGAATACATCAGGTATAATATTTTGCTCAAATTATTAATAAAAAAGTATAATCTTTTTTTTAAATCAAAAATTAAATAAATAAATTTTACTTTTGGTATATTTCATTTTTGAATTCCACACCAAATTTTGAATTATATCAATGATAGCACAAACATATTAATTTAAGCTTATATATATAGAGGATATTAATATTAGTAGAAGGATTTCATGGCAGCCATGTTTGTGGGCAAGTACAAAATAAATTTTTTGAATGACAGAATTTCAGTTCCTGTGAAAAAAGCTCCATTGTTTTGACCACAAACATGGCTGCCATGAAATCCCTCTAGACTTAGTGGATAAAGATTAGGTTCAAACGTCGCATCGTACATGTACAGAAACTAATGCAAATGATTTCAAACAATACTAAGGTTTTGCATTTTTGCATTAGCTAGATTCGGCACACGAGGTGCGATGTTTGGACTAGACCTAATCTTTATCTTCGAGTGGCATTAAAAAAACATTTCACGAGTTACTTAGAGTATTGTAGGCGTACCACAAGAAAATAAAATGTGTATCTTCGAGCTAACGTGTAATGTAATTTTTCTTTTTATTATATGGGAAATAATATATATTTTCTACTTACCGCCATGATGAAGTTACTTCAGTCAGAACTTTTCAAAGGTCCGGAAACAGCAATCTTTAGATGAATTTCTAGTCTTTCGTCAAAACAAAATATTCTCTGAAGATTCCCATATAATATCTGTTTTCTTTTGTCTGCATGTACGTTTACATTTTCGTTTTCATTTGAAAACTTATTTGACTACTGCATTAAAAGTCGAGAAGCCGCCATTGCAAACAAACAACCTGGAAGTGATTGTATATATCCATCAAAAGGCGGGGAAAAAACAAGCGCGCGCGCACATCCGGGAAATTAACTACAAACATTTTTCATATATTGAAGGAATAGAAAACGCGCGCGCGTGCTGTGTGCAGTTATAAAGCACGCGGGGTTGTCAGAACACGAGAGAA
>JAUPMH010126031.1:0-12714 GCA_032270665.1 Metridium farcimen
TACCAGTACAATAGATATGGTACTGGTTCAAAATAAATTGAACTAGTTCAAAATCATATTGAACCTGAACTACAACATCTACTTACATTTGATTTTTGTGTGATTTTGACAGAACCTGCGAGAGACAAAGAACCCAGTGTGGATGCAGACTTCCCCTTAAAGCTGCTAGCAGAGAAATCGTACTGTCTCAGTGATATCATCAAAGAATTGGCAATACCACTTGTATCATCTAGGAAACGAAAGAACTACACAGATGCCATACAAGAACGGAAGAAACTAAAAGAAACACATACACCTAGCAACAACAATCAGGGATATTTTGATACATCGGTAACTAAGGATGTTACTGTGACAACCCAAAAAGCTCCTGTAGCAACTATGTCTGTTCCCATAGCAGCACAAAATACTCAAACACAAACTGTTTCAATGCCAACAATTGATAATTTGTTCACAACTCAAAGAGGCTTTCAAAACAGTAAAGAAACTACTAAAACTGTTTCCATGACAACAGAGAATGTTCCAACAACAGTTTCTATGGCAACACAGAATTGTCCAGTTGCACCACAAAATGGCATTATGACAGTGTCTATGGCAACGACTGCACCAACGACTATAGAAACACATGATGTTGTCATGACTAGAGAAAGCAAAGACCTTAGAAAGGAACTAGAAGTTGATGATAATGATGTTGTGAAGGGAGAGAATAGATCAAGAATAGTTGTTAATAACCACATATTGAGAAGCGGTAAGGTCACTACTCTTAAAGTTTTTCATTTTGAGATGCCAGATACAGAGAAGAAACCTCCAAAGAAGAAGAGGAAGAAGAAAAAAGCAAAAGACAGACCGAAACGAGGAAGAGGTAGACCTCGAAAGCAAATGCCTTGGTTGCTGCAAAAAAAGTCAATGGAGGCTCCTGTTGTTTCTGAAAATAATAATGAAGTCTCAAATGATTGCTCTGTAGAGACACAAACATCAAAAGATCTTTTAACAAATGCTGTAGAATCAGGAACTAAAAATGATGTCACAACTGAATGTTCTGTAGATAAAGCAGAGTTTTTAGCAAGTTCTTTAAATGACAATGGCATTATAGGTGATACTTCTGATGAAACAGTGATAGTAGATGTGTTGGGCTCTGAAGAGCACCACAATGATACTGTTGATAATTCCTCTTTAATATCAGAATTAGTGGAAGATGCATCTAATGACACTGAAGGAAGTACCAAACTTAAAATTAAAAGAGGAAGAGGAAGACCCATGAAAAGAAAAAACATTGCTCATGATACCCTCCCTTCAAAAACATCTGAAGAAATGAGTGTTGGGATTCAACAACCTTTCAGCTTGTTAGAACACACTCTACAATCTTTACCTTCATGTTCAAACAGAGTAAGTCAAGCTACATGTACATCCTCAGCTGCCATGTCTTTAAATGACAGCATGCTGAAAGAATCAAGCAAAATTGCTGTTCCCAGAGACATTTTGCCCACTAACAAGAGAACTTCTTCGGTTGGAACTTCTACAGAGTGTCATACTACCACCAGAAAACAGTGTCATACTACCATCAGAAAACCAACAAGTAGACCAAGGAAATTTCTGTTACCAAATGACCTGCCGACAATGGTTAGTCTTCCTGTGATACCATCTCAGCCTCCTTCACCATCTACACTTAGTGATCAATCTAACAAGATGACCGATGATTGGTGTGATGATCTTCCAACACCAACCATTAAGTTTGTCTCAGATGGCAATCTTTCATCCGGAGCCGTGTTTTTTACTCACAAAAATACCAAATCATCATTATCTAAATGTAATGGAACTGTGAAAAACGTTGATGCAATAGCTGAGGCTTTGAAAGACTCAACAGGCAAACAATCAGTTATTGGGGACTTGTCTGTGCAGACAGCCGCTTGGTTAATTGATGTGCTTGGTGAACTAGACATCCAGAAAAAGAATCGGCTAAAAGATATTGAATCAAATATTGTCTTGGAATATGGCTATCCCAAGTCTAGCTACTCCAACTCACCAGTGAGTTCCACCTGTTCATCTCCTATGGAGAGTACCTCTTCCAGGACATCAACTGCTTCTGAAGAATCCTACATTTCAGCTGATGAAAATCCTAATGAATTTGTAAAAGAAGTATCCCCTGTAAATATAGAATACACCCAAGCTGATGTAGAACAAGTGAACTCAAGTGTTAAATATGTTCAACCCGTAAATGAGAGAGTTGTTCTGCCATCACATCATCACAACTGCTCTGAAAGCCTGACTGAAGTCCATGCCAGTTTTGTAGATTTATCCTGGCGAATTGTTACTTCAAGTAATGGCGGTAACTCAACCTCTTTGAGCAACTTTCATAAGCTTGTTCCTGTTTGTGTTGAGTTGGAGAATGGTGCTTGTTCTTTCCTTGCAGTTCCTATGTATAGTGAGCGGCAAGTCATTGCTAAGATCTTGAATACTACCATTCCCTATGAACAAGAAGAAGTGTTTGTCTTCAAGTACCCACCAGTTGTTGTACAGAGCAACAGTTATATCAAGAATCACAGACGACTTCTGCTATCATTTGAATGGGATCATGGAATGGTCAGCCTTATGCCTAAGCGTCTGTCAGCACTTTCAAAAAGCAACGAAAATACCATGACTTACCATCCTTTTAAAGAAAACATTGTCACGGTTCAACTACCAAAACCATTGAAACTTCCAGTAGCAGGATCCAAAGTATACTTTGGAGATTTCAAACTTATTAACAATAATGTTGAGTTTTACGTAAGTCAGCTAGTTGTTGTGGCAAAATCACCTCGTCCCAGTCTTCCAATGCCAGCAGGAGCTCTTGCAAAGATTTCAGAAAGTCAGGTTCATACAGTGAAAGTCTTTGGGGGCGAAAAAAAGGAAGATAAAAAACCAGCAGTTAAAAACCCTGCAGTTAAAAAGCCTGCAGTTAAAAAGCCTGCAGTCAAAATTTGCCTCGCAGAATCATCTACTCAAACAGACAACAAGTCATTCAGGCCTTGCTATTCATGCGGTGTGCATATAAACAGCTTGAGAGATGCCAGACATCACAGGCAAAAGCATACTACAACCAATGGCATCAAGTGTAGCGAATGTCCAAAGATCTTCCTCAATAGTGGTCGTCTGTCTGTCCACTTAAGCACTCACAAGTGCTTTGTGATCCACAACTGTGAAAACTGCAGTAAAACATTTACAATGCCAAAGATGCTAAGAGAACAAGAGATCTTACTGCACCTTCCTAAACTGTGCATTCATTGTCGTGGAAGAGTCAAATGCAAGAAATGCAGACTGACATTCAAATCTTTGGAAACATTTCATGATCACTTTATTGAGAAACATATTATCCCATGTCGGATTTGCGATGAATCATTTTTATACAAGAGTGATTTAAGCAAGCATATGAATGTTAAGCATGAAATACTTGTAGTCATGTAATCATATTTATGAGGGGTAAATGATCACTATTCACCTTTCCGGAATTCATGAGGGGACTGAGAACAAGTGTAGAAATATTAATCTAATTAAGAAACAAAACCCATCACATGAAAGACCAAACTAAAATTATCAAGTTTATCACGTTTTAGAATGATTGGGCAAATACTAACTGATTGGTGGGCTTTAAACAAATCGTAAAAGTAAGAGAGAATGTATGGTTTTTGGGGACGCTGTCCTTAAACCCCATACATTCTCGAGATCTTATTTTTGCGACTTTTAGAAGCTTACAATTCAGTAAGTATTTATCCAAACATGCTCAAACTCGGTAATAATACTAATGTTTGTATGTTTTATTTTGTGATGGGGATCACTGTTTAATTAGATTGATTTTTTCACTCGGCCCCAGTCCCCTCATGAATTCCGGAAAGCCGAATTGTGTGATGCTCTGATATACACTGTAATTATTACACAAAGAATGCACACTACATATCTGTAAACCTAAATATTATTTCATCATCAACTAACAATATGTTGTGAACACCTATGTATAAGATTGGAGCAGTTGATATGGTTAGATGGAAATTAAAACCCGGTTCACACTAGTGACATACCGGGTAAGAATAAGCAACATATGCAGATTCAGTTGAGCCTTGCTCATTACTAGCACATGTCTGTTCTCACACCTTTTCGAGAAATGCTTCACTGAGTCTGCATATTTTGCTTATGCTTATGTCGCAGTGTTTAAAATCGAAGGTATACAATAAAATGATAAAAAAATGTAAAAAAATGATACTTAAAGTTTAAAATTTTGATATAGTAAGTATCATTTTTAGGGTCTTACAAAATTCATTTTATTGCCTATAGTTACAATGTATGTATTAGTTATTTCACAGATTTATGACTTTTACATGTATTCTTAGGAAACATTTAGCACAATACTCTACAGATGATATTGATATTGTATACTTGAATCTTTTAAACCAACCTGTTGCGGTTGTTGTCATTCAGTTGTTTAAATTTTTACAATAAAATAGCCTGTGTGGCAGCTCTTGGGGATCGAGGAGAGGGAGAGAGGTGGGGAGAACGAATAAACCCAATCCCTAGAGCCACCATGCAGGCTAACAATATCAGTGCGGCTCTACCAGGGGCCAGCAAAACAAACTTTGAAGTATATATTTTTAAGATCAAACTAAAAAACTTGTAGAGGATTCTTACAGTCTATATAGTATATAAATATTCGTCCGATAACCACTTAGCCTGAGGTGAATAATTGTTTTAGTATGTACAATTCACAACCGAACAAAAAAATAAAGAAATAAAAATTATTGTATAAAATAAAAATGTATTGCATAATATTACAAAGCGTGACAAGACGCACAAGCATCCAGAGATAGGGAACCAATGGGAGCGCACGTTCTTATGAGGTTGTGAATTGTGTATACACTTATGTTTGTTATTTGATCTTGATCTATTCCATTCACATCAAATGGGAATTCTTAATAGTCGAACATTTGTAGAGATTCTGTTGTTCATATTTTTGATTGGATAATTTTGTTTTAGTGGCCCTGGTTGAAATGATTTCACTGTAAGACCGATTAATGATTAAATGAAGAATGTACAACTATACATGTAAGAACATCTCTTCACTGCGTCTACTTTGATATAATTAAAAAAATGGAATATAATAAATACAAATAAATAATTAATCATACTGACGGTTTGTTTGTACAAAGAAGCATTTTGAAAAAATAACAAAATAAGGAACCAAAAAATAGTATACTAGATGTTACAGTTTAGAGAACATAATAAAAAATTTGATTGTGTTACAAATATATTTACAATAGAAATAGATATTTGTCTAGAAATATATATTTTAAAATAAAATATAACTTATATATTTTACAAATGAGTGCTTTGATGTTTTAATATTCTTATATTTTTTTATTTAAATATAATTTTCTTTTCATGAAAATTTGAAACTTCTGTGGCAGCAACTGGGAAAGAGCCTGGGCACTACTCTTCTCTTTCATAACGAATTACCGACATTTATGGATTTTATGAGATCTATTCTGTCAATTTAATTATTTAGACATTTCGAAAACGGTTCTAACTTAGAATATGAAATAAAAAGGCTTTACTAAAGAGATCAGATAAGGCAATACGCAATAAGTAATTAAGTTTTCCCTTTAAATTTTATGGATGGCTCAGTGGTCTAGTGGTATGATTCTCGCTTTGGGTGCGAGAGGCCAGGGGTTCGATTCCCCTCTGAGCCCTAATCTTTTTTCATTTTTTTTTTACCGTTTACCGCTTACATTTTTTACTATACATTTTTTTTAGTTGTTGGGATTTTTCTTTGTAAAATTCTTCCTTCTTTTATCTTTTTAAGAGTATTTCTTAAGCAATTCGTTTTATTTGTTAAACTTTTCATATAATAATATAATACACTCTTTATTTAACAGAGGGTTACACGGAATAGTTAAAAAAAACTAATTATCTAATGGCCCTCTATCTAAAATTATAAAAAAACATCAAAATTTAGAATAAACTTAGAATTATAAATAAAAATTAACATATACAAGCACAGGCAGCCCAAGCAATTCACTTTTACTGTTTTACAGTAGAGATATTAGAAGAAGAAAAATGCTCTATAACGTTCAAAAACTACCCAGAATGACACCAAATAAATTTAACAACAACACAGGATTGAAATATGTTCAAATTTATTTCAATAAAAAATACGGATTTTTTCCACCCATATATATCTCTGGCGCGGCTGTGATATCCGGAAACAAAGCAAGCGTTTATTTTTTAATATCAACATAAAAAGAATTAAGTTCTTTTTTATAACAACAGCACTTGTTTTTCATTTTGGCGGTTAAAAATACCAGAATATCAAACTTTTGAGAAAAAAAAGAAGAAATACAGAAAATTAGGGCTCAGAGGGGAATCGAACCCCTGACCTCTCGCACCCGAAGCGAGAATCATACCACTAGACCACTGAGCCAAATACTGAATAAACTGGTGCTAAAATCCGTATTGTTTTGTTTTCATCGTTCATTCGCTTCACTGGTTTGCACACGTTTTTCATGGTTCTGACTTCAAAACATTCGTTTACATTTATTTTATGATTTAAGTTAATTTTTATTGCAGAAAAACATATTTATAGACCAAAATTAAGAACCGGTAATGTTTCTACTTATATTTAAAGTTCCTTTTGCATATTTTAGAGAAATTGTGAAATCCAGATATTTTTCAAGATGGCGGCGATTTCGTACGCTTACAAATTTACTTCATTTACACAACAAATAGCGACTATTTGAAGCAGACTCTTGTCTGGTAAGTACGTTTATATTCTATTTATAATTTTCTTTTTGAATATGTTTTTAAAATATTCACATTTGCGGTAAAAGAATTAACTTACACACAAATGCTCACTCTACAACAGACGTTTTCACTATATCATTTAAACAAAAAATGTTCATAGCACTGAAGTCATTTGACATATTTGAACATTATTTTTTTCAATATGTATGAGATGAATTCGATAGATTTTGACTTTGTGATATTGTATTGTGTGGACTTCCTGTGTTAACACTAACATTATTTTTATCAGTCTATTAATTAATTCCTCTCTTTTGTCGGGGTATTTTTGTATAGGGGGCCGAAATCGCGCGATCTTGAGTACAATTCGTAATTAATAGGTACGAGTGATGTTTTGAAAGTTCTCAAAGTTGGACGAGCCTTTAGGCTCCTTTCCTTCCTTCCATGTCCTTGCCCCTTGCTTTGTTGGTCTCCTCCATCTTTTTCTTTTCTGTCTGTCCTCTTCTCCTTCCTTCCTTCTTTCCTTACCTTCCTCTTTTTGTCCTTCCTCTTTTTGTCCTTGCTTCCTTCCTTCCGTTCTTCATTCCTTCCTATCCTCATTCCTTCCTTTCTGGCTTCCTCCCCAGCTCCCTAGCTACCTGTCTTGGAACCTTCCTCCCTTCCTCCCTTCCTCCCTTCCTCCCTATTTACTTCTTTTCTTCCTCCCTTATTTCCTTTGTAGCTTCCCTGCTTCCTCCCTCCCTCCCTCCCTCCCTCCCTCCTCTTCCTTCCTCCCTCTTCCCTGTTGTGTATTTACTGGCCTGATTGTTTTATCTACTACAATAAGACATTACTAATTTTATACTATCTTCCATTTCAGGAATGTTATGAAAGCTTTGGACAATACATCAGCTAGGTCACTTGTTTGTTATTTTTCTGTTTTACCTTACAAGTATTAGTAAATATATAATAATAATTCCTTTAAATAATATGTTGTTCATTTGTCAAACGAGTTTGGACCGTTGGGGGGGGGGGGGGGGGGATGTTGGGGGCGTTTGTACACAGGCTAGACTGCAACGTTTGGACTGCTACTGCTAGTCTTCATCAGGCAACGAGTAGACTGTAATGAAGCTGGATCTTATATACTTGTCGTTGGGTTTTGCTCATTTAATCATCTAGCAAAACCATTTTCTATTTCATTTTCTTTGGTTCCAAACAGCCTAGCATATATTTTGACTTTATTTGTTTCTAATCAAAACTCACTTTACTAGTGATATGACATTTTCTGCCTTTCTTATTTCATGCACATTGGAAATGGTTATTGTAATGATGCAGGCAGTTTTCATATTTTATTAACTCGTGAATTACAACATTTTTATCAAAGTAACTTGTTCAGCTCGCGTCAGGAATGGGATGTTTATTAACTCGTGGATCCTTATTTTTTATTTATTTGTTTTCATAAACTTCCGTAGATAATTGAAGTACGTTGGTGATTTATGCGATTTGACCGCTTTTCCTTGTGAGGCGCGCGTTAATCGATCTTTGAAGCGCTATTGTTTTACCATTTTCCCGCCATTTTTGTCCGACGCGCGCGCGCGCGCGCAGAAAATGGTTTTCAACCCTATCACGGGCTTTGGTCTGATTAATTGGCCCCCAACACCTTCAACACGATGCCATTGTCGTAAGAGCGTTTGCTAAGTACTTTTTATTTGACCTTTTCCCTATGTTTTGACATGAACACAACGACCACCATGATCATGAATATTTGATGTCCGCCATTTTTGTCAAAACATCTCCGAACGACGACTTCATCTAGGAAACCTTTTGAACTAGTTCTTCTATTAAAAATACTTCGCAATTTAACCCAATTAGCCAGTGTTTTGAGTGGTTTAATTCACTAAAGCTTGGTTCATTTCGATAATAAAGTCCACTCGAGAGAACTTATTTATCTTAGAGTTTAATGAACCTAAACGACCGTCTTAGGATAGATTTGATTCCAGCAGGTGCCGACGGTGAACTTTATTTACTGAAAAACTGATCAAAATCAACCTACAAATAACCTTTTTCCC
Organism: Metridium farcimen; assembly: GCA_032270665.1. Classification (NCBI taxonomy): domain Eukaryota; kingdom Metazoa; phylum Cnidaria; class Anthozoa; order Actiniaria; family Metridiidae; genus Metridium; species Metridium farcimen. Next base: position 8,808 of record JAUPMH010126031.1, read on the forward strand.
CTTTCCACCAAAATATCCGCGTTTTTTTTAAAAAAGTGGTGAAAAAGTTGGTCCTTTTCTAAGATTTGAAGCGTCGCTATTTGAAAATGTGTTTTTGAAGTTGTGTCGATATTAGACGTTCGGGGACTGGTACCTACCTGGTAGTACCATGGATCATAGCATAGGAATGTGTCAACCCATGAAATAAGACTTACTGAGTGAGCACGTCAATAACGTCCTACAGTAACTTCGGAAAGTCACTTACGGCTTTCTCGATTTTTAAACGTGTTTTTCAAACACTTGGGTAAGTTTAATATTCCCTTTGATTTCCTCTTCTAACTTATTAACTTAATTTAAACCTCGAGATCTTGATTCAAAAGTTGTTCAGGCAAAGATTGGAGTCCTTAGATTGATTACCGATGACTTGATAATAAGCTCTACTAGCTGTCTTTGCCTCGAAAAACGTTTTGAGGATCCTAAAATAATTATCATCTAATGACAAGGAAGTTAAGAAATATATATTTCAAGTTGGAAACGATATTTTAATCTTAATGGATCACAATGAAAGGAGGTGGTCATTTTTTCCCAGTGTTCTCTTGGTACTACCTGCTTTCTTGTGATTTTCATTATCTTGGCTGATCAGTTTGTACCCTCGAGGCGCTGCAATCATTCATTTTATATTGTTTTAAGTCCTAAATGATTTCATCAAATAATAATAATAATAATAGTTTATTCACAATTCAAAGAAGGTATTATATCTATATTCTTGTACTTCCTCATTGCTTATGACATCCACTGATTTCTTTCCTCTTGTGTTCAGTCAAGATGAAGAGCTTATTAGTGCTCTTGGGACTCTTCATTGCAGGTAATTATAACTTTACTTAATTATTTTCTCAATTGTCATCGTTAACTCGAGTACTGTTTATTGAGAAATTAGTGGCCCCAAGACATAGACACAGAGTTAGACAAAGAGTTACACTTGGTGTTAGTAGCTTCGTAGAAATACATGTAAAAATATAAAATTGAACTTTAAAATTGTCTTTAAGACATAGACATAGAGTAACACTTGAATACATGTAAAAATATAAAATTGAACTGGCTTTAAAACAGAGACATAGAGTAACACTTGGCGTAGCTTCCTAAAGATACATGTAAAGATATAAAATTGAACTGGCTTTAAGACATAGACATAGAGTAAAACTTGAATATTGGTAATAGTTGTGGCTTAAAGTTTACATTAACCAAACCAATTGTTTTGGTACTAGTTGCAGTTTGCTTAAAACAAAACTGGTACTTTTACAGCTTGATCTAATAGCCCAAAATTGTTTCGAAAAAAAAAACATTTTAAATATGGTGGAACGTACTTGCTATAGATCAGTGATACAGAAAGCTTCCTTTCGTTCATTTCGTGATCAGGGCAAAAAATTTTAATTAAATTTTTTTCGAGAGTTACCGGCACAAATTAAAAATGGAGGTGACCCCTTAATTAAGAGCTACCCTCCTCCTATCCTCCTGTTACTTTGAATATTATAAAATTGATAAAATTATTGTTTTTGTTTCAGTCCAAGCCAATAACAAAAGACAATCTATACCAACATATGTTTCACGAAGTGGAGGACTTCCCCCAGATAGTAAGTAAAAACATTCACGACTTTTCCTCCATCGTACTGAAATGTAAATCCAAGTAGCAAGTGTCTTGAGTGTTTGATTCACTAGTGAAGGAATAGAAAACGAGGCAGCGTGCTCTATGGAATCATAGAGCACGCGGGAATTTTAGGAAGACGAGAGAAGCGTTAGGAGAAGCACGACGCGTAGCGGAGTGCTTCTCAGCGCTTCTCGAGTCTTCTTAAAATTCCCAAGTGCTCTATGACTCGATAGAGCACTGCTGCCGAGTTTTCTATTTCTTTTATAAAATATTCATTAGTTAAAATCAAACGAATCGACGTTCCGTGCACTGTTGAGTTATAGAGAACGCTTCTCAGCCAATCAGAGCGCGCGATTTATATCAAATATTTCATAAAGCTTGATACATTTCGATTCATTTTCCTCTAACACTAATCAGATATTGTACTCATTCACCAACTTTTAAATCTATATTTCCTCTAAAACCTTCTCTATTAGAGCATGATTCAATTTCTTCTTGCACTAATCAAATACTGTACTCATTCTCCAACTTATAAACTCTATTTCCAGAGACTTGTACTCGCTTATGTACTCATTAACCAACTTTTAGATCTATTTTCCCTCTAAAACCTTCTCTATTAGAGCATGATTCAATTTCCTCTTGCACTAATCAAATACTGTAATTAACCAACTTATAAACTCTATTTCCAGAGACTTGTACTCGCTTATGTACTCATTAACCAACTTTTAGATCTATTTTCCCTCTAAAACCTTCTCTATTAGAGCATGATTCAATTTCCTCTTGCACTAATCAAATACTGTAATTAACCAACTTATAAACTCTATTTCCAGAGAGACTCGTACTCGCTTATGAGTTCAACGACACAGCAGGAAACTCAATCTCCGACTCATCTGGATATAAAAACAACGCCTACCTAATGGATGGCGCCATCTTGGTTAACTTCAAGACTGGCAAATGCGGCAACGCTGCATATACGTACTGTGGTGACATCCTCTTCCATGGAGATACCTTCCAGGGAAAACCATACGAAGGTGTAACCATTGCAGCATGGATTAACCTTAAGAAAGTCGAGGGTAGCCACTCTATCTTTGATACCATTGGCAGCACACATGCATGTGGGCAGTACCACTTTGAAGTCAACAATGGTATGATCAGATGGTTCCATCGTAATGAGAGCCAGATTACCATCTTTTCAAACACTGCTGAAGGACAGATGGTCAAACCAGGTTTGTTTCTTTTATGTTTGAGTGAGTTATATGATCCTCCTGGGTTTTAGGGAGCAAGGGAACGAAAAGGAAAAGATTATATAAGATTATAAGATTGTATTACCATTTGTTTAACCTGACATTTCGTCTTCATTTCTCCAGGTGTGTGGACCCACATTGTTGGTACCTACGATTCTGCTACTGGTAAATCCAAGATTTACGTCAATGGTATGCTCCGTAACATGACCATTGGCTCTGGCTACCTATCACGTGATTGGGTATCACGTGCTGGTATTGGTGATCACAAAGCCACCAGGCCTCTTATGGGATTCATCGACGAGTTCAGAATCTATAACTATGCTTTGACCAGAAAAGAGATTGTTGACCTAGTTAACAAATGTGGCTTCTTCCCAAAACGTGAGTTTATGTTGTTATAATATATATATCTCCCATTGAGCTCATTTCTTGTCCCATTGAGCTCATTTCTTGTCCCAGTTTTTATTCAGTATTCAGTATTCATTTTAATTTTTCAGTTATTATTATCATCATTATTATCATCATTATCCGTCAATATCATTATCATCCTCGTCGTCATCATCATCTGTCGTTATACTTTCCATCATCGCTATTAATGAATTCAAATGATCGTCGTTATCATCACGATCATTATTTCTCATCATCCAGCATCATCATCATCATCATCATCATCATCATCATTATCATCATCATCATCATCGTCGTCGTCATCATCATCATCATCATCATCATCATCATCATCATCATCATCATCATCATAATAATAATAATAATGGCTAGTTCTTATATAGCGCATTTCCAGAACTGCTCAATAAAAAAAAATCATCATCATCATCATCATCATCATCGTCATCATTGTATTCATCATCATCATCATCATCATCATCGTCATCGTCATCATTGTATTCATCATCATCATCATCATCATCATCGTCATCATCATCATCATCGTCATCATTGTATTCATCATCATCATCATCATCATCATCATCGTCATCATTGTATTCATCATCATCATCATCATCATCATCGTCATCGTCAT
>JAUPMH010126253.1:0-16614 GCA_032270665.1 Metridium farcimen
TGAAGAACTCAAGAAAAGAAGAACAAGAGCAACACCTGTGCAGCCCATTATGAAAGGCTGAAGTGCAACTTAAAGTGATGTAAAGAACTTTGTACAGAAGGAATATATCATTCCTCTTGTAGATAATAAGGTGTCCTTACAACTGAGAACTTTACAACACAACCTTGTACACATTTGTAAAATCCTTTTTGTATACATTATATTTTTTTCCATGGAACAAACTATATTTATGGTTTATTTGTCAAAACATGTGAAAAGTGAAAAATACATTGTAATGCTAATCCTTTAGCTTATAAATAATTTTTTTATTTTGAACTTTTATTGTGTTGGTGTCTTTTTGTTATTACACAGAAAAAGTTGTTAGAGCTGTTCTCGTTAACTCATGAAACTCTGTTTAGATCACATTGGCTTGAGAACAGCTCTAATAAGGGGTGGACCGTTTGACCTTTGAGGGGGGGGCTGGATGATTTGGTCCGTGAAGAAAATTTTTTTTAAGCCTGCCGTCATGTGCATGGAATTTATTTGATAAAAATGCAAAGATTTGGGTGGCAATTTTGGCTTGTACAAAAAAATTTTCAGCCTTTCGGGCCATGCAGGAAATGTTTTTTCGAAATCATCCACCCCCCCCCCCCCTTAAAAGTTAAATGGTCCACCCCTAACATAACATAGAGTGAAAACACTAAAACCATAAAATAAAACCAAAATACTCAATCAGAAACATCAAATACAAGACGAAACAATACCTTGTTACAACTTTACTTGCCGTTGAAAGTGACTGAGTAGTCACTTTATAAGTATTACACAGCAAATGTTATTTTATTTCATGGATAAAGTGTTTTTGCTCTATTTATATATATAGTCGAGTTCAAATTACCTTGAGAAATAATTTAATGTGGAAAAATTTGTACAATTTTCTGAGAGAAAATCTTAGTCTCTTCCCCTTTAGCAATGGTGATGTTTCATGAGTGAAATGTCTGTACTCTGTGAATTCAAACAATCATTGATCTGAGGGGAAGGGAATCTGATACTTTGAAAACTGAATGTCAATTTATCCAACAATTTTAAACACGATTAACAATTTATTGCTTGGTTCATAATTGTCTCCTCTGTACATGTATACATACCCATAACAGTTATCATTTTGATTTCCTGTGTAGTTATATTGAAAATAATAAGGCTGATGGAATCAAAAGTCCCTTTCTCCATTTCAACACAGGAAACCCAATGGTAGAGAAGTTACCAGGAGAACTAGAAGCTTTTTGCACTCTAGGGTCAGATTATTTTTAAACTTGTTGAACTTGTCATTCACCATTGGAGGATGCTATGTGAATGGGGAAATTAGTTAAAAACCACCCAATAAAACAGCTGCCAAACTAATAATAGCACATTTCCAGTCATATTACCGTACAGGGCAAAGGAATTCATATGGAATTTGAGAAATTCAATAACAAACATAAGGTGCGATTTTTTATTTAAGTAAATGTTGTAATCAAGACAAAAATACACCCTGGACTTTTGCCATTGCTCATGACTGTAAATTATCATAGCCAAACTACAGTATAACCAAATATAGCATATATTGCCTCAAGTAAGTAAGACATCAGAAATATATCGAAGGTTTAAATTTAGATATATAAGAGGGGAGGAGGAACGAGTCGGAGAGAAGGGAAAAACTGACCGTTTTTGACCTAAAAAAACACTGGCAAATGGGAAAAATCACTGGAAAAATAGGGATGATGGATAAATGTGTAAGTAATTAAAGAGATTTGAGACAACGTGATGAAAATAGGGAGGGATATTGCTGAAATATTTTGCATATTAACAAATGATTGAAAATTAATTTTAGTGAGTAATATAGTGCTGGAATTATAATATTCTATTTTTGATCGTTCAATGAATTTTTCTCTCTATATCTGTTGCCCAATCAAACAATCAATAAATTTATTAAGGTTATGCATAACGAGGGATAAGGTCCGAGTGAGAGGCTCATGTAAACAACGTATGATAAAAACTCACAAAAGACCACAAAAAGTAGAGTAAAAAATAAGGAAAAATAATAATATAAAACTATATAGACTATATAAAATTTAGAGTAATGTACATATACATATAACCCACCATGCCTAACAAGCCATATATATCTCAAGCTAATCAAATCCTAATACCCTATGATATTCCGTATCACCTTTAATGGTTCAGCGGCACAGAAATGACTAGAAATTTCCGGCTTTGTCACTATAAAATAGTATATGTTTACGAATTAAAATACAGAGCTCGAAAGTACATACTTTGCATGAGTGGATTTACGATTTTGCGTACGGAAGGCGTTACGTATTAGAAAAATGTGACGTCATATTTTTCAGCCAAAAATCAGACAGTTTCAGATGCTGATAACGCGTTGGAGTTGAATCAAAAATAAACACTTCGCCATGTTAAAATGCACTATGAATGGTAAAGGAATGTTTAATGTATGAACTGTTGTTGAGTGCAAAGTAGGCCATATACGGTCCGCGATACACAGATATTTTGGCAACGTGGCCAATGGGCGTTGTTCCAATACAACATTCGCCAATATCAACAACCAACAGATCAGTAATTAAATCGTAAATAAATGTAAATAACAGATAAGATATATATATAATGTCTTATTTGGTATTTTCATCCATGTAATTTTCCCGCGTCTACATTTGGCCGAATTACCGCCGTAAAATTAATTAACAAATAATTAATTTGAACATTCTGGATAAAAAGGTTTGATTTTTTCAGTATTATATTGTTAGCATATTATATCAAATATCTACTAATTGACTTATCGAATTCGCGTTCTCACAATAATAGAGCAAATTTCGTATAACTATGAAAAGCACAGTGCCGTGTGCGTGCCTTGCCGCGATGATGTTCCTAGAACTGAGTTTTGATATGCCTTGACCGCGATGATGTTCGGTTCAAGTTTTGATGTGCTTTGTCCGCGTTCGCGCCGAGTGAGCTGTTCGTAGTCATACGAAATGAAAGGACGAAGGTTTACTTAGCAAGCGTTAATTTGAGATAACTAGCGATACTGACATTTCTTAGATTGATCCATCAATCCATCATAGATTTGATCGTCGGAGAAAATAAAGGCCTTTTTATGTGAAGGCTATCTTGAAACTTTCGAGACCGTAAAAAAATGTAATTCAAAGTTTCACCAGCACGGACGGTTATAAACAATTTCTTCATAACTTTACTACATATCTAACCTTACTTTTCATTGGTATATTTTAACAGCAGAAAATGCGTTGTCATAATTATTCAGCTTGGTAAACAAGTGACCATGGACATTTTCAACAATACTGGCTACGGCTTACCGGTTGCACGCTTCGATTCACGTGACTTCCTCGTTGATATGTGTATTGCGTCATTACATGATAACGGAGAATAGTTTTAATATAAGAAAAACAAAATTTTGCATTCTTTATATTTATTGCATTTTTTAGAATTTACATTTAGATATTCTTCGATCAAAGGTGTTTTATTTTGTGTAAGATATTTTCTGTAGCCTCCTGATGCATTTCAGCCGGAAATTAACTTGATAGTAGAAAAGTTTAACGATCGATATATTTCAAGCGACAATTTTCAAATGTAATTACCATTTTTTTGTAATCTTTGTAATTAGATTCCAGCCTTTATAGTAGCTCGCTGCAAATTGCACATTTTCTAAAGTTTGCACTATAATGTATATGTTATAAGTGACAGAATCCATTTTATTTATATCTATTCTCCAAAAAGTCGAATGGCATTATATTTCTATCTTTTATTTATATGTGCATGGCCAACTTTTTGGAATTAGCTGTATGCACAACTAGATGACGTCATATCCAGGGTTCATTTATTATTAGGCAGGGTAAAGTTGACCAAGGACCCCTTGAGTTAATTACCATGTAAGTATGTTACAACATGTTACAATGCTATAACGTGGATGTAAGAGCAATATCACGTGAGGACGAGTTGATCTCTACTGTATATCAATTTTCAATCATGCCTATTATCAATGCTCTCGAATGTCGATCACGAGTTATGATAGCTTGTACCCGAGTCGCAACGCTGAGAGTGTTTCTTTCTTTCGTATTTTTTCAATTGTTTGCTGTCATCCGAATATTTGTAAAGAGGTTAACTCCATCTAAATCTAAATTTCAAGCTACAAAGGTTGGCCATCACGAGTTATACCGACGTTAAATAAGGTTACTTTACTTTACTTTTTACAGCAGATATCACAATACTAAAAAAAAAATAACTGAAAACTGATAATGTAGAACTGATAATAATAAATAAATAGATAAATAAATAAATATGTACAATCAGTAATAAAAGTGAAATATCCATAAAAGTGAAATAAACATTAAGAAAAACATTAAATTGTGAATCTGATTTACTTACAAGCCGTAAAACAGCCGAAATATTCAAACAATATATGTCGATAACTTTTGATATTTTTGTAAGACCTTGCACATGGAGCTAGACAACCGTACGTTTTTAATATATGCTGTACATGGAATACTATCCTTATAGTTTTATTGCATTTAAGGATTCAAGAGAAATTTCTTAATAATAATGTAAACATTTAATAAGTTTTCCATAAATAGGGGTGGCGAATGGTACTCAAAAAAAAATAAAAGTCTCGGAAAAAATGGCCATGTCTCGGAATCTTGCCCTTTGTACGCTTAGTCTCAGAGTCTCGTTTTTCATTCGCTATTTTGCGTCTCGGAGTCTCGATTTTATATTCGATTTACAGAAACAAAAATCTTGGTCTCGGATTTTTAAAATCAACCTATTCTTGGACTCGGATTTACCATTCGCCACCTCTATAAATCTGCAGACGTTGGTAGAGACAATGAAGCACACACGTGGCAATCACGAAACCGGCATGTGACAGAGGACGCTGTCCTCAGTCGGTGGTTAAACAATCGTGCCACAGCAGGGACAGCAGGCATATATCTAAAACAGCTTTCGACCTTCAAACCGCAATTAAAAATTATTCATATCAGCTGAGAAAGCGAAAACTGTAAACGATTCGTTACATTCTTTACAAGGGTCACATATGTGATGACGTCAAAAATGACGTCAAAATCAAGAACCGGAATGAAACAACTCTCGATTGATCAAAAGCTTGTAAAAATGAAATATTAATGTCATTTTAACGTAGTTTCAGCTAATCTTTGATAATCATCTGATATTTTTGCAATAAAAACTGATTACGAAATACCGTATTATGGCAAAGAATGGAGAAATAATTTCTAAAACATAATTTTTCTTGACAGACTAGCCTGGTAGATGTAAAAATTCTAATGTCTTCCATGGTCATCATCGTCGTCATAGTGCGATCTGCAACTAGCTCAGACGTTTTGACAGTTTGTTGCGAACGGCAATCAAAATTACAACATTAAATGTGATCATATAGTCAGTGCCAGCAAAATAAAATACGCAGCACAATATTGATTGTAAAAAAGCAGTAATTCAGGCTAAAAATCCCCTTGATATCAAGGTGTTTAAAGTATTTTAAGTGAACCGGGTTTATAGTGAAGTATGATACAGTAAAGGTTATTGGCTATGACTCTACTAGTTCAAGGGAAATTTCCATAAAACTGTAAAACTGACCTTGAAAAACCTTGTCACAAAAGAAACACATGTTTAAATGACCTTGAAAAGCCTTTGAAAAGACTCAACATCAGTATTTGCATAACAAGGCATGTTTTTATTCCGTCTCTCATTATTATTTATTATAACCCTACTACCCTAACTCCTAAAAGGGAAAACGGTTTAAAAGATAACGCAAAATCATTCCTCTAAAAAGTTAAGAAAAAATATTTATCTTCAAAGCTGAATTTCTCATATCGAGAAAATGAGCTAAGTGCACGGCACTGGTCACGCATCAACGAAGATGTGACGTCATAAAATTTGTGACGTCTATCGAAATTTTCAGTTTCTGCTTCAAGATTTTTAAAATTCACCTAAAATAATATGATAATAATGACACAAACAATTGTTAAAAATTCTTAAATAAATCTAAATTCAAGAATTTATCTCAAAAACACGAAAATTTAAAATATTAATGAGCGGTTTGATGGTTATTGCGAAAGAGTTCACGTACTCGGTGAGATGTATGACAACGTCACAAAACACATGTAAACAGATCTTTCGCGATAGATGCACGACCTTCGGCGCTTCAAAAATCACACACTTCAATTGAAATCGAGACAATTTTCGAAACATCTATCAATTGGTAAAGAAAATTATAATCTTTCTCTTGCAAAATTGTTATTTCGTGCAGATTAGATGGTATTATGTGACTCCATTGCGTAAAACCAGCTTTCACGGGTAGTCTGTAGATGTCACTAGAACTCTCGTGTCATGTCGTGTTTCTAACGCAACCACTCAAAATAGAGAATCTGATTGGCTAAACGAAATCCGCAGGGGGCACTGACGTCAATCATACATCAAATACATTACATCAGAATAAATTATATCCAAATTTTTGAGTCTATATAATATCGAAAAGCTGGGACTTTCCCAGAATAGCACTGACTAAGAAAAGGTCATCAAATAGAAAGACCAGATTTTTAGGCTATTGTCTACAAATAACCGCCCACTTTTGAAATAATACTTAAGGATTTCACCCTCGCAATGTACGGCATTTATAACTATCCGATGAACAACGACCAAAGCTATATTCAGCTAAACAGAGTCATGCCTGTGCCTATGTTAGAAGATTCTGATATTGAATCAAATGTAAGTACGCTCTCTTTATAAGCTTATATATGTAGTTTTGCAGTTTTAAACAATTGTAGGTGAAGTAGAGTTTTAGATTAAGGAAACAGGCTTTTTTTCGTGAATTTGGCGCGGTTGGGCCAAGCGACTCGATCGCCGCTACGCTGCATCGCTGATATGCCTTTTGTTTACGTCGTCCATTGTTCGTTCGTCGAGGTGCATGGCGTTTTTCCAGTGCGAACCATTTTGCATAAAAAGAAACACACACAAATATTATAGACTGCAATTGCTTTTGAAACAGTAATTTCAATTTTTCCCGCTTTTTATTTTATTTTTTTGCACTATTTTGTAAAAATTTCATAATAACAATAAGAAACATTTAGTTACAAATTAATGCTTGCTTTTAATATATTCACGTAGGAGCATAACACTTAACGTTGTTTTTAATGTTTGCAGCTTTCAAACGAAGACAATTTTTCTGAATTTGCTAACAACCCCCTTACTCCACCTATGGTCAGAGGTGCAACAGACGAAGTAAAACAAGAGCTTCAAAAGGCAATTCGATGTCGGCGAGTAGCTCAAGGACTTGATGAAATCCCAAACTATGACACTCTAAGACCATCCTCTAATCAGGTAAGGAAAAAAAGAAAGAAAAACACACTCATAAAATAATCTTTTTCCGAAGAGTATGCTACTTTAATAGCTGTTAAAATTCGGGAAAAAATTTCGTGACAAAACTTGTATTTTATCTTTTTCAGTTATCTCATGTCGAACTCGAAAAAAGACGATTGAGACGAGAAAGAAACAAGCTAGCTGCTTTCAAATGTCGGCAAAGACGAAAAGAGCACATGCAGGAATTAGAAGAAGTAAGTACCTTTACTTTAATCCCCATAAAAGTAATTATAAATTGTTTGATTTTTGAAAAGTGATACTTTAGTGACGTGATTTTGCACACAGAATACTTTGATCCCACTCACAAATACAACTCGTTATGTTTTCATTTACGGAGGTAATCGGAAACGGAAACCAGCAGAAATAATTTCCGGAAGTGAGTTGCGGGGTTTTAGGCGGGTTTTCCTTCGCAGCTCAGAAATTACTGATTATGTGTGGGTGGAGAACAAAGCAACATAGAGGTGTGGCAGACTCTTTTTGCAGTGCAAAATACCAAAAAAGGAATCTAATGCCTCCATTAGCATAATTCCAAATTACCCACTGATAATAAATTAATTAATAATCTGTTAGGAAGTTATAATATGATATGAAAATTACCATTTCTATGGTACATATTTCACTAATTATATTAAGTGGGAAAAATCTCACAATTTTACAGAGTATGTCATGTTTATGTAAAGTTTAACATTAACTTTGGAAGTTAAATAAGTTTCCTAACAAATCAATATGTTAACTTACAGGAAACAGATGGCTTAAACTCTGAGAAGAGAAAACTTGAAGCAGAAATCATGGCTCTCAAAGACAAAAAGAAGGAGCTTGAAGACATGCTGAAGACACATGACTGTATCTTGGTTGTGAATTCAAGTGATGACGAAGAAAGCAAGCAATCTTAAAGAGTATGGGTTTACGAAGATGTAGACATAATTTGCACTTACAGCATTTCTAACCAAGAGATTCCATATGTGGGGAATATAAAGAAGCACAAGAGACAAAAAGACAGTGTAGTGCATGCACTGCTGAATCTTAAAGGGTTAAAATTGAAACATTTCTATGAGATGCCAGTTCATAACTTTGTCAACATATATATTCCTATATTTAGTTAACTCGCTAGTTTCCATAATTTTATATTTTGTATATATATTATATATTCCTTCAGTTAAATGCTAATTATTGAGTATTTTCCATAGATCAAATATTTTCCAAATGTTTTTCCTAATTTGGGCATCTTTGCTCTTACTATTGCCCTTCCCTAAGGACCATTTTAATCCATTGTATCCCATTTAAACAGTATCATTTAGAAGGAAGTTACAAATTATTTTAAAAAGCGAGTAAGACTAAATATGCTAGACAGAGTTGAAGTTTGTCATCTTACACATCATTTTCATAGAAAATATTATAAAAGCGTTGAGTATTCTCACAACAACAGAACATTTGTAATATAGAGCAAAATAAGTTCAGATATAGTCTGTTAACTTATCTACCATAATTTATGTATTTTATTTATTACAACTTATCGATATGATTAAGTTTAACAACACAGAAAGCTTTGCTGGACAAAGCTGAATCAACATAGGAACATATTTTATTAATTTTAATTTATAAGAAGACATATAGAATAAAAAAAAACATACCACAATTATAACTACAAAAAGATTAGTTATTTTGTCAAGAATCAGTTGAACTGACATCAATAAAACAATATTTCAAAAAGTATCAAAAGTGTGTGTTGTAGTCTTGCTGTTTTGGGTGGTTTTATTTTGGTAGTTTTATATAGTTTATCAATGTTTTTGATTAATGACTAAAATTCTTTGACACCTGGTAAATACTAAAAGTTTCTATCGATTTTAGGACATTCAGAACAGAATTTAAATTTGAAAAAAAATATATAAAAAGTGATTGTTTCAAAAAGTGTGTGAAAAGGGCACAGAAGCTAATAAAAAAGAAATAAACCTTAGAATTCTCCCAAATGAAAACATTTGCTTTTTATTCTGTGAAGTAAAATTTTTAAAAAAACTAACAAATGGTTTGAAAATGCTTTGTCATGTATCAAGACAAGTGCAAGGTCAAGTAATTTAATTTAAAAGTCAAATACATTGTGTAATGTTTCTAAAAATACCACATGATGTAATGTCAACCTTTGTTTGGTCATGGTTAACCTAAACTGGTGTTTGCCAGTCACATGACCAGCATACCAGGTGGCTATTTATAGTAACAGAATGATGTAATGTGATGTCAGATTATTGCTTTGTCATGCTGTGATATTATTAGCAAGTATTAACAAATTTAAAAATAACAGTAGAGTATCACATGTCATATACATGTACATGTAGCAACACCATCAGATATTGCAGATGCACATTGTATATAATGATGTCAGATTATCGCTTTGTCATGCTATGATATTTTTAGCAATTATTAACAAATTTAAAAATAACAGTAGAGTATCACATGTCATATACATGTAGCAACATCATCAGATATTGCAGATGCACTTTGTATGTTATGATGTCAGATTATCGCTTTGTCAATGATGCACTGTGATATTATTAGCAATTATTAACAAATTTAAAAATAACAGTAGAGTATCACATGTCATATACATGTAGCAACACCATCAGATATTGCAGATGCACATTGTATATAATGATGTCAGATTATCGCTTTGTCATGCTATGATATTTTTAGCAATTATTAACAAATTTAAAAATAACAGTAGAGTATCACATGTCATATACATGTAGCAACATCATCAGATATTGCAGATGCACTTTGTATGTTATGATGTCAGATTATCGCTTTGTCAATGATGCACTGTGATATTATTAGCAATTATTAACAAATTTAAAAATAACAGTAGAGTATCACATGTCATATACATGTAGCAACACCATCAGATATTGCAGATGCACATTGTATGTAATGATGTCAGATTATCGCTTTGTCATGCTATGATATTTTTAGCAATTATTAACAATTAAATTCAAAAATAACAGCAGAGTATCACGTGTCGTATAGCGACATCATCAGATGTTGCAGATGCACATTGTGTGCTATGATGTCAGATTAACACTTTGTCATGCTATGATATTTTTAGCAATTATTAACAAATTTAAAAACAACAGCAGAGTATAAGTGTCGTATAGCAACATTATCACATGTTACCGATGCAGATTATGCCTTATGATGTCAGAGAATTGCTTTGTAATGTTGCATTAATACTAGTTAACAATTTTTATTAATTGTGGAAGGCAAAGAGAATATCATGTCATATAGCAGCATTATCACATGTTGCTGATGCAGATTATGCCTTATGATGTCAGAGAATTACATTGTTGTCGCCTTAATACTAGTTAACAATTTGTATTAATTGCCAAAAGCGAAGTGAATAATAACCAAGACCGATCAAGTCAAGGTAATTATTAACTGATATTCACTGAGCTTGAGGTGGATAATTTTTGTTATTATAAATAATAGTACATTAAATACACAAGTGATTATTTCAAAAAGTAACTAATTAACTAACTATAATCAATAGTAATAATATAATTTAGTATAAAATATAATTTTAGTAAAGTTAAGTCAACATTTTTAAGGTGTTACAAATTTCATTATATTACCTATCATTAACTATAATCAATTATTTCAAAGTAACAAATAAGGATTGGTCGATTTAATATTGTTATATTATATTGCAGACATGTTTGAAGCCTGAAAATTACAAAGCATTGGTGTTTTCATGCAATTCAGATGGCACTGAGTCTGTGTATAAACATTTCAATAACCTTTAATTTACAATATTGGCAACAGATTTACAAAAAAGCAGAGGCCAGTACAGTATAATGTTTTTTTCCATGCACAAACCTAAAGTTCACTTCTTTTTCTCAGCAGCAGCTGCAGCAGCACCAGGATTAAACAATCCTTTTTTTCTTAAAATATCTAGTTTTCTTTGCTCTTCTATTCTCGGATCAGGAGGCGAAACAAAGTCTTGCCATTTTTTCTGCAAAAGATGAATATACAATTAGCAGTTATATTAATAAAGCTAGTGTTTTAAGCACTGTGAGTTGCAAACAGTTTTTTTGAAAAGCATAATGATGAATGTAAAGGCACATATATAGAAACTTCAAAAGGCTATAACTGCACAATGTTTAGTGTAGACTAAAGACCTGAGGTTCACAGCAATAAAATGTATCAATGTTGAAGTTATATATAACCACTGTGTTCATAACCTTGTGTCATGACAGACTAAAATCTTGATTGGGAATATACCTAATCAGCTAGCACATTACTATGTACGCTTCCTCCCAATTCAAAACCACTGTGAAAAAAACCTTTGTTCCAAACATCTTCCATGTGACATTGAAATACATTAAGACAAAGAATCTTATTCCCAAAAGATTTGAATTGGGTGGAAACATACATACAGTGTGTTAGCCGATTTGGTCTATTGGTCAATAGACTACCAAATACTCTGCCCATTTGTATGACTGTCTCAACAATTTGTTTGTTTTAACAGTAGTCTATTCATCGATTCTCAATCGAGACTAATAGTCTGGAAAGAACTGTATAGTTATGCTAGTTTCCATTTATGCAAAGGATGTTAATATAAGTGATATGATTTTACACACCAGTTCGATGTGCAGACTAACTCCTTCAGGAAGATTTGACTGGACAAACTGTAACCAAATATCAGCCTTTTCTACTGGGATCTCTTTGATCTGAAAATAATGGTTGACAGTTAATCATCATAGAATAATGTAATAAAATAATTCAATTTGTTATCAATCATATATAACAAAGGATAAATGCATAGCATATTTTAGAGTAACACAAATCATTGATGTCTAATGAATAAATAATATAGAAAAAAATAATGATAAAAATAAGAAAATCTATATAAAATGGGATGCTAAAAATAAAAACACCCTTTACACTTTTCATCAAATATAATTAAAAGAGGCATTGAATATTTGGCTTTAAAAATATTATGCAATAGACAACTTTCATAAATGGCCGCCACTAATTATCATAATTTTTTAAATTGATGTTTTAAGAAAAAGAAAGCTATCATATGATAGACATTAACCATAACAATAACTTGTGAAAGTTTGAGAAAAAACGATTAAATTTGCAAGAAGCTATAAGAGTTTGAAAAATCAGAAAAACACCAAAACGAGGCATCAAAGGCCTCGGCAGAAAATTACATACAAATCTCTACATTTTTTATTGAGCATAACTTCTTTGGTATTTTCGCCAGAGCATCAAAACCTTCCAAACATGCCTATTTCAGGTGGTTTTTTCATATGACAGTGCTAAAATATTAAAATATCTGTTTACTTGAAAAACCATTTTCCGGTACATATTATGGTATTTATGAAAGTGGTCTATACCTGCATCATGCGTCCATGTTTTTTAAATTCATATGTTGTCTTGTGTTTCTTATAACTGTCAGGAAGGTTGGCTAGAGTTTGACTAGACTTCTCTGTTGGTAAATTAAACCTGAAAATTATATAAAAATGTTTTTATATCAACCATCTATAAATATGATGCTTAAACCACATAATCTACCCTGATAAATGCTGAAACATCATTGTTTGACTTGTTGTATGACAACTTCAACTTTGCATTTGCTTTAAATTATGTGAATATATTAACACAAGAAGTAAAATATTTTGAGAGTGCTGGAAAAAAATGATTTGAAAAATTGAATGTCAGTAAGTGAATAGCCAGGAATAAATTGATTTATTGAAGTGTAATCTTCATGAGTGACAATAAACATATATCAAAATTACTTACTTTTTTGTTACATCCAAGTCAAATATGTGACTTCCAGATTGTATAAACTGACAGAAATGATCAAGAACTGCTGCATCATAACCTTTCACTGTCACCAGTATATTTGGGTATAATAAATCCCTTTTCATTAACTGTTTCTGTTGGTGTAATGATATTTTAAAAACAATGATGTAGATCCTCAATCGCTGCTTTCATGATCATAGAACAAATCCACTAATAATGCGCTGCTTTGTATGTTTCCACCCTATTCAGAACCTCTGGGAATAAAAACTATTCTTCCAGATATTTTCCATTTGATATCGAAATACATAAGACAAAGAATTATCTTATTTCCCAAATGATATGAATTGAGTTGAAACATACATAGCAATGCGTTAATCGAGTTGGTCTGTCAGTGACAACAACATCATCATAAACATAGACAACA
Organism: Metridium farcimen; assembly: GCA_032270665.1. Classification (NCBI taxonomy): domain Eukaryota; kingdom Metazoa; phylum Cnidaria; class Anthozoa; order Actiniaria; family Metridiidae; genus Metridium; species Metridium farcimen. The sequence continues at coordinate 13,634 of JAUPMH010126253.1, forward strand.
TCACAAGTGTGGATCCAAGTGGGTGAATTGGGTGACTTAAGTCTACTATTAAAGGGGCAGTTAATTTATATGCATATGGTGAGTTGTCCCTGCTAGCTGGGAACACTCTATTGTTTTGAATTCCCCCGCGAACAAAAAACAATAGAGTTATCCCGGCTAGCAGGGACAACTCGCCATCATATAAACAGCCCCTTAAGTTCCATTTGGAGTTGCAAAAAAAAAAAACAGATAGGGCATGAACCAAAAAAAGACAATCGATGTGATGTCTTTCAAGTTAACAGTAACCAACGTTGAAATCAATTCTGAACGAGCCACTGTATCATTATTGTTATCATCATCATTGACTACAATCAGTCATCATTCACCATCACAACTCACCTCAGTCTTTGCCAAAGTAGAGAATCCATTATTATAGTTATATATTTGTGATACAGGAATTAGATTTTCTCTGAATAAAAAAAATGGACAGATAGTAAACATTCTATCAGACAAAGATACATTTCGGGCCATTAAAATGTTGATCAAAACCTCCCTAGATTTTTAAGTTGACAACTCACCTATGTTTTTTTATAACAAATGTTTGAACCGCACGTGAAGAAGTCGCACTTCTTATCAACAAATTTCCCTACAAATATCAACAACAATAAATTTATACTTGGTAAACTGTTAAAACAAAATCAGAACTATACTTTGAAGTGGTAAACTAACCAACCTGTGCAAACAGCGGACGAATTCTTCCAAAACTTCGACAAGACATTTTCTTATTTCTTTTCTTGCGCGCCGTCCGCCATTCTCGTATCCAGTCTCTCTCCACTTTATGAATAGGTAACCAGGCCTGCAGTCATACCACAGCAGTCCCGTTTCTTACATTTTTGCGCGGAAAAAAGATATATTCAATAAATTAAAAGCAGTAGTAATAATAACCAAAAAGGGTCAAAATAGCAATGCGTGCAAAACAAAAAAAAACCAGACGACAATAAAGCAAACATAACATGTAAAAAAAAATTAAATTTTAATATTTTTTTATATCAATTTAATTGATTAATAAATAAAATTGTCATATTTCAGATACACAATTCATATCATACCAACTGAGAAGAGGAATTTTTTATTTCTCGAACAAACAAGGAACAGGGAAAATGTTTACCCGCATTTCTGCTTACAACTGAACGTGCACAAAGATTCCGCTTCCTTTTCCTTCGTTTTCAGGAAATGCTCGCACGGTTTGTTCTATTTCAATAAAGCATAAATTAAATCAAATTAAAGACGTGGAAAGGATATCATACAGATCATTCCAATGTTGAAATATACTGAAATATTCCGTGTAAACGTCATGAAATACGTCAAAGACTACGCATTAAACAGTTATTCGACACCACTATATACCACTATATACCATTGCGCCATATGTCACAGTAGGGGCTTATCGTTCAGTCATCTAAAATAGAAATCGCACTTGACCCGGATTAAAAGTACACCCTGCAGTTTTAATACCAATATATTTTCCTCGTAGCACATATTTTAACAGCATGCAAACAATTACAGAGAAATGTCTTCTTTTTTTTCTATTAAAGGGGGGAGAGGGTGGGGAGAGAACCCTAGAAATTTACTTGTTCTCCTTCTAGTACTGTATTTATCATTTGTCCGTCCGTGTTCGTTAATATATTATCCTCAAAAGAAACCGTTTTATTCTCGTTGCTTCACAAACCGTCAAATTTACAATTTTAACGCTAAAGCAAGTAGAAAATAACCTCTGGTACCCAGGGTAGGGGGGGGGGGGGGAGACGGTAAAGGGTTTTTCGCTACTCCGACGATTTGTGAGAATGTGAGCCGAGTCGTGCGGCAAAAAAACGTAGAGGCAGTGAGTGTGAGTCTCCCCAATTATATTCGGTAGGGCACTTGTGTCTGGCTAGAAGATTGAGACGATTGAGAAGTGATTTATTTATTGAATAATATGGTAAATTTCATTTCAAAAATCGGCATTTAGATCTCGTAAAACTCATGAATGGAGATTAATCATATCGTAATACATTTATGTTTTCTATTTTATTTCATTTCACTTCATTGCACTTTAGTTTACATTTCATCTTGTTTTTGATTATGATGCATTTTAAACAATAGAAAACGGTAAAATGTGTCGATGTTGTACTTATATAAAAATATATATTTTTTTAATTATAATATATACAATTGCAATATATCGAGATATAATTGATTGTCAACCATCAGATTAATATGCCCCGAGGGGGGGGGGGGCATCAGATTAATATGCCCAGAGGGGGAGGGGGTGGAGACTAAGGGGTGAAAGTATTGGGTATATTCTCGTCGCAATTTTCAAAAACACCACTTAAATATCCTTTAAAAAGTTGTGAGAAGGACAATTTTTTACCTCTAAGAGAAACCACACATAATCAGAAACGAGGGGATTTTCCTTTTTGATAGCATAAAAGATATCCCAATATGTCGAAATATTGATATTTTTAATTTTGATACGGCCCTGGAAGATACCAAATCACTGATTTTTACCCCTTAAAGATGCAACAAGCTTACCTGATCCCTCCCTACCCAAAGTCTCTCTCCCCCTCACAAGTTTATATGGTGTTGTCTTGTCAAACCCACCTATGCATTATTCAGGTACTACTTATTAATTAGCACTGTTTAATTTCCCTTGGGTTTTGGAATAAAAAGCTTCGTTTCTCCAGAAAGGACCACCTGAAACATCAATAAAATAAACATCTCTTTAATGAATGTTATGCCACTGGAAAACACCTCAGGAGCTCTTGATCCAAAAACCACACACCCCGGGGAGGGGACTCCTGTACAAAATGGATAGGGTTCCTTGACGGACCTTTTGGGGTTGAAAATAAGACCCCTGCGTACCTTTTAGGGTTTTAAACTGGCACTGTACCTTTTAGGGTCAGTTTTCGAACTTAAGATTATACATATATACATCAATTTTAAATTTAAACAAATGTTAAATG
>JAUPMH010126364.1:11709-28908 GCA_032270665.1 Metridium farcimen
CATTAGTTTTGTCAACGTTGGTGTTCTACACATTGAATCAGTGTTGTTCTTGCCGTTGTCAATTGCATGTATCAATTTCTGCTAATTAAGTTCTGATTGTTAGATTTTGTGTTTCAAAATGATATAAGTCTTATTAAATTCCATTAATAATTCATGGCAAAACAAATTATAACGATGGAGGATGTTGTATATCTCATACAGATTCTTCCTGGTTTGCACAAGTTTTAACTTGAATTTTCTCGTCAGATTTACTTTTGACAATCTTGACAATTTTAGTAAAACATGAAAGGACTAGAGTACAAATATTATACCCGTGAAACAAGTAGTACTAATTAGCACTAAATAGTGCAAATTAAACAATAGAAAACAATAGAACTAGTGTAAAATATCACTATTTAGTACTATTTATGTTTCACGCTTTTAATGTCTGTACTCTAGCTTTGGAGTTACATATAAGTACTATACAATATTCGCGTCCTATCTGTATGAAATCTACAATTGTATATCCCATATAGATCGGCTGCTAATATTCTATATAGTATATTAACAAACCTGTGGCAGTGACGACCTGTTCTCCTTCATATACAATAGCATCTCGAGTAGACTGACGGTCATTTAATTTTTTATCGAGCTCCCTTAACTTCATAGCCTTTAGCACCACGGTATCGATATTTCCTTCTGGCAGTTCACGTAAAGGAGACAGCAGGTTTTGTGTAAGGTTATTCATCCACGAGGTCAACTTTGATAAAGATTCATCAAAAGATTTCCATTGGAGAACAGTGGATGTTATCCATTCAGAGTTCTCTTGGCAGACTTCTAGCATGTTGTTGGATAGTTTCATAACGTCGTTGTATCGGTCGAGGTTTAGTGGACCTTCATCAGCTTGTAAGGCGTATTCTTTATACATGTCGACACGCGGTGTGCGTGTGTCAATGTTACGAGAAAATGTCTTGAAAAAAGAGAGAAAAAATAAGTATCAATAGACCTCAAATTCAAAAAAATATGAATATGTTTTTAGGGAAGAAACATTTACTTCATTTATCTAGAAATCGAATGATTGACAATAAAGTTATACAATGCAATTATTTTTATCAGGGACAAGGATACGAGAGAAATAGATTTTTGATTGGAAATGTCAACATACCATGAAACTCGATCATTGCTGCATCTCGGCCATTAAAAAAAGAACTTATTTGACATTTTATAATAAAAGCAAACAAGAAAAGGACCATAATCAAAACTAAAGAGTGTGATAATCTACCTGGAATTGTTGTAATCTGGTTTCCAGAGCTGCCAGGTCTGATGGTACAGTATCATCTGCAACAAGCGAGTGGAAAACAGCTTCTTGTGACGTAAGCCATTCGGATAACTCGTCCAATTCCCTATTGTATTGTTTGTGTCTTGTCTTAGGGGACTTCCTTTCCATGGGTGAACCACCGTGGCCTGACCGTCGTCTACTTGGAGACGGCGTTGTAGAGCTGAGTTCTTGAGGTGACGCAACGCCATTCTGCGACGTCTCTTTACTCGGCGATGGCTTAGAGGCCAGGACAGGAGCTTCTAGTACGGGTTCTACTACTTCCGGCTCGACTGGCCGTCGTTCTGGTGTAGACGGTAGAAGCTCAAGGTTTTGAAGATGACGTTCTCTTGAGCGTATAAGAGGACGTTGTCGTTCCCAGGTCTTGTTGAGTTCAGCTAGTTTGCTTTTCTTCTGTGGGCTGGACACAGCGCTGGCGTTCTTATTTAAGAAGTCAATAGTACATTGGTGCATTGTTGCGTAACACTGGAGGATCTGGAAAATATACAATAGAGCACGATAAAATCACTTCATCCAGATCAAAATGTTTTTAATTTGAAAGTATTTACGAAAATATGCGAGAATAAAATATATTGTTTATTTTATAAACTTATATCACTTTCATAAATGCAAATTAACAATAAAAGATTTAAACTAACCAAAATGACAAACAAACGAACAAACAAACAATTACAAAATACAAAAAATATATCAAACGATTAACACTTGAATACAAAAGAACTGTGGTCAAAGCCCTTACCAGGAATTTCAAAAGCTCTAGGTCAAGATTCTTTTCTTGATCAAGAGGACCAAGTTGTCTTATAGTCTTGTCAATCAAAGCAGTTTGCTCCAAACACTCCGCCAGTTTATCATCAAAATCTTGACTGTTAAGAATGACTGACTCCACTTCTATCATTTTATCAATAGCTGTCTTTAGATTGAAGACTTTGGCCACCATCAGTTTAATGATTCCGTGAATAAGGTTTTCCAAGTCGGTCGTCTGCTTCTTTAAGTCAGCTTCCTGACTTGGTGAAAGGTTTGTCGTGTCGTTTGATATACCATTTAGTCTCGCTTGTTGATTTCTAGTTTCTCCCAAAAGACCCTATGTAAAGAGAATGATATATAGGATCAGTTTGGGACCCGGCACACGATGTTTGTGTAACGGGGTGCACAATCATATAGTATCAGTTAGAGACGCGTCGTATGTACTACCCGGCATACGATGTTAGACGTAACGGGGTGCACTATGGAACGTCATATAGGATCAGTTAGAGACGCGTCGTATGTACTACCCGGCATACGATGTTTGGTGTAACAGGGTGCACTATGAACGTCATATAGGATCAGTTAGAGACTCGTCGTATGTACTGCCCGGCATACGGTGTTAGACGTAACGGGGTGCACTATGGAACGTCATATAGGATCAGTTAGAGATCGCGCCGTACGTACTGCCCTTGCATACGATGTTTAGACGTAACGGGGTGCGCTATGGGACATCTGATTAATGTTTTTTTTGTATATATTTCATTATGAAGACTTCCTATATAAGCATTATATACAGCCATCCTCAGCGACTAGTAATCAGAAAAAATACTGGGCTGTCCGGGATTTGAACCCACCACCTTCGGAGTTTTAACCTCGCTGCAAACGCATTGTCAATTTTTCTATCCCAATTTAGTTCCTGGCTCAATTAACAATACCAGACTTGAACATGGTTTATCAAACAAAAAAAATACCAGTTGCATGTACTAACCTGAATATGTTCTAATTGTTGTTTAAGAACACCCATATCACCATCAACGACCTCCTCCGATACCAATGCCTCTTCAATAGACGCAACACCATCCAGGAGCTCGTGGAGTTCTATCTGAGCAGCGAAGTTATCATCATCATCATCATCACCTATGCCATTTTCTTCGCTAAACAACCCATTTTCATCAACAGGAACAATATCACTGTCACTGCTCAGATTTAATGATCTTAACAATGCAAAATTTTCTTTAAAATGTTCAATATCACTTGGAGGGAACTGTGCCCTGTTATGAGGCGTTCGTTGTACAACGCTCTCCAGGTCGTTCTGCCTGGATGTTGCGCGGTCCTGGAGGTCTTGCCATAGGTTGTTGACAGCTTTAAGTCGTTCGTCCATGATGATCATAAGACTGCTGTTACCTTCGAAGGGAAACTGTTGCGCTAAGGAGTTCATCTCGTCGATACGTCCTTGTTGACGAGACATTTCTACACATAACGCCTGAAGTAAAATGAGAGAGTATAAAGAAACAAACAACCTCAGCTTTAATCAGTAAACACACAAACAAATAACCTTAAAAGCAGTAAACAGACAAACAAACAAACAAATAATAATTGAAGAAACAAACAAACAAACAAGTAAACCAACAACCTCAGCTTTAATCAGTAAACACACAAACAAATAACCTTAAAAGCAGTAAACAGACAAACAAACAAACAAATAATAATTGAAGAAACAAACAAACAAACAAGTAAACCAACAACCTCAACTTTAATCAGTAAACACACAAACAAATAACCTTAAAAGCAGTAAACAGACAAACAAACAAATGATAATCCGGCAAACAAACAACAAGGCCTGTAGTAAAATGATAGAGTATAAACAAACAAACAAGTAAACAGACAACCTCAGCTTTAAGTAGTTAACAGAACAACAAACAAATGATAATTGAAGAAACAAGCAAACACATAGAAACGTCCTTGTTGACAAGACATCTCAACACAGAAGGCTTGCAGTAAAACGACAAAGTATAAACAAACAAACAAGTAAGTAAACAAACAACCTCAGTTTTAAGCAGTAAACAAACAAACAAACAAACAAACACTCTTAGATCTAATCGGTTAGCAGACAAACAAACAAACAACCTTTAAGCAGTAAACAAACTAACTTAGCTTCAATCAGTGAACAAACAAACAAACAGCCTTTCAGCAGTAAACAAACAAAAACGTAAACAAACAATTTCAGCTTCAAGCCGTAAATAAACAAGCAAACAAGCAAACAAAAAACAATAAAGAACAAAACAATCACGGATGAAAAAATGCGAAATTGCTCACTATATATAAAGCGAAAACAAAGATAACTACAACCAAAAGTTAATCATCACAAACGTACCACATGTCTTGCCAGCTCGTCTTTAACACTGTCGGGGACGCCTTGGCCTGCTCTCATCATATCTTCAATAACACGAAGCTTTTCAAGAAGTTTTTCAACCTCTACAACAAATACATCTAAACTCATTCCGTCCTTGAGAGGGACTTCGTCGTTATTCAATTCTCTTAGTCTCTCTAACGCTTCTTGAAAGTATGGCGATTGGTAAGAACTAGAATCATGACTCATCAGGCCAATAGTTCTCTGTGGAGCGGGAAGAGTTTCAGTTCGTTTCGGTCCCGAAAGCTTACGAAGTTCTTTGAGAATGTTACTAGAATCTTTATCATGGTCACCGTTGACTAAAGAGTGAGGATTTTCAGATGTTTCGCCGTTCGCTTGATCTTCTTTACTTAGTAAACCGACTAAATCATTCTCAGGAAGGTTGTAACTAGGAGACCGACCATCATCAGACAGTTGGACCTCCATGGAAACATGTGAACTAGCAGCCGAAGTTGTCCTTTCAATTCCCGTGACATCTAACTGAGTAGGGTTCAAACCGTTCGTCGTATCAAATTCTGATTTTAATGGAATATATGTTAATTTCGCTAAGCTTTCGTCGTCTAAGTCAGAAGAGACGTTTGCTTCAGAGTTATTCAGTCCTTTCTTGGAATCATTGGCATCATCTGTCTTTTCCAATGATGGATTTGAGTAATCATTACTATCAGTTTGACCATGATCAACTGGAGGTGAATTTAGTATTGACCGATGACTGCTACTTTCAATCGATATTCTATCGTCAACGGTTGGTAAATTCGACGAAGGCTGAGCTTCAGTCGTGAGGTTTTCGTGGTTTCCCGATGAATCTAAAGGTTCTTGTTTGTCATTTTCACCAGCATGTTCAGAAGAGTTATTCTTATTATTGTTCACTTCAGGTAATTTGACACTTTCTGATTCCACTTCGTTTTCTATTAGTGGATCACGGGATTGATTTGAATCAACACTATTATTATCACACGATCTAGCATCTGTTTCATCTGTTTCATCTGAAGTAGTTTCCTTCCCATCAACTTTTGAAATCTCTTCTCTAGTTTCCTTATTATCAGCAGCCTCATCGGAGCTGTAACTAACGGTCAGCGGTTCACCATCTACAGGGCTACCGGCGTCGGTCTTGTCGCTATAAACAACCCCGTTTTCATCAGTTAAAATAAGAACCGGGACTTCTATTTTACTCGTAGCAGAATCGGCTTCGTTTTCAGTTTCTTTCCTAAGTTGGTTAGAAATAGCAGCTTCTTCCACAACTTTCTCCGTTTTCCCAGGACATTCATTTTGTTCAATTCCGTCGCTGTTCTCATTTAATTGTTCAAAAACGTCCGGCGTCTCATTAGTTTCTGATTTCTTTAATAAGCTTTCCAACGACTCCATCGACGAGACACCACTTTCAGAGTTATCTAAGTCTGAATCGTTCCCGTTATACTCAGGATGACCATTGGTTGGTTTATCGATGTGTTTCACATTAGTTTCATCTACAGCTGGTGGTGGTGTGAATTCCTCTTGAACTAACCTTGATTCTAAACAAAACTCATCCACATTGAAATTCCCTGGTCCAAATAAATCGTCGCTTTGTATAGTTTCTAAGTCTTCACTCAGTTGAAGGATGTTTTCACGTATTCGTCTGAGTTCCAAATCGTTACATATTCCAGCCAAACTTCCTTCTCGAGCTTTGAGGTCCGATATAAGACTTCTGATGAACGGTAGATCGAGTATTAAGTCCTGTAAAAGAATTATAAACAAGTTTAAACATTAGAAACAACTAGACGCTGACCTACAGCGGGTCAATACTATCAAGTAACCATCAACATTGATTACATACTGAAAAATAGAAGCCTTGAAACTTTGATTTTTTAAAATTACCTCTGTGTAGCTTACATTGAAAGTAGTTTACAAGCTCCAACTACAGACAATGTAAATAAATATTAATCACGTCTTAACAACTGCAATACATTGGTTCAAATATAAAAATATATCATCTCAAAATCTCCGCAGGGGGTGATAGACGTACAATTACAGACACGTGTCTTAAAACTGCTAAATAATAGATGAACACAAATTTTCTAAAGGTGAAAAATTTAACGCTATTCCTTTTAGATCGATAAAAACACTTTAGAGGTAGTTGGGCTTCTATTTTGTTTTCTTTAAAACTGTGATAGTAAAGTGATTCGCACCTCATTGATAAAGATAAATAAACAAAGTGTTGGTTCTTAATAAAGGATTTCCTACCGGCGCTGACAGCTCGAGCAAATAACGGAGACAACTATTAGAAGTTGATCGTACTCAATTTATTGAACTAGAAACTAACCCTAAAGCGATGAAATAACTTAGCGAGAAATGTTTTTCTTTCCTCTTTGGAGGAGTAACAGATGTTTTTGTTGAATAAATTTACAGTTATGATTAATGTTTACAGGATATAGTGGCCTGTGTCACAGTTAAAGACGTTTGTCGTATATTAAATGTTTGTCAATATGTTCACACTGGTCTTTGGATGGATGACAATTTTTAATGAAAACAAATACTAACGACCATATTGTAGTAATAACCCTGAGGAAACAGAAAACAAAAGCCAAATGAACCAAAAACAAGCCAAAGGATTAAGTAATATTAAAGCTAAACATCAACATAATATCCAGTCTATCAGAAATCGATCACATTTCCGCACTTCCACTTTTTTGTACATTAAACGATCTCAAGTACTTAAAACATCAAAAACTCGAAAACAGTTTTTGTTCTACTGCACAAAGAGAGACAGAATAGCCGAGAAAGTTTATGTTGGTCGTTATGGCGATGACCAACAGTCCATAATGTGACCGTAATTATGCACAAATGGAGTTGTTCACACTAGTGTTTCAATTTTGAACCGAGAACAATAGTAACTGCAAGAAACCTGTTGTAAACAATACACAAACAATAATTTTTCTGGTTGGATTCATAACAAACTAATAATACTGCAACATGATAACATCTTAAGTGACATACCTGCAATTTTTCATGTCGATCGGTGCAATCCCTTGACTTGACCTTTTCAATCCTTGTTTTATAATCATCAACTCGTTCTCTGGTATCTTGTAAAGTGACCTCAAACTCTGCTGTTTGATAATAGCGATCTCCAACGTCGTTTTCTTTCTGTGTAACTAGTGTTTGTATTCGATCGAGATTGTCTTGTAGCGAAGTGATTCTGTCTTTAAGCGCGTTTCCTTCATCTACGTCCTCCAGTAAATCAATCAGTCGATAGCCTTGGTTCCGAACGCTTTCAAAGTCAGTAGATTTGATATCGACTTCGTCACTGAACTCCTGAAATCGAAAAGTATGGTCGAACACACGTTTAGCAGCCATTTCGTTACCTTATTGACATTAGAAGTCATTCAAACGCTTGGTTGTACTAAATAAATGCAACCAACACGAATACAATGCCGGTTTAAAATCTCTAGAATGAAGCTTCATGATACTCCAAAGTGATTTTGGTTTATAACACTAGTGAAACGCTACGTTAAATCTTGTACAACTGCCATGAGGCTAGAGTACATGTTGACATCCAAGATGAATATATTAAGCTGTCGTGACAAAGTCACAAACCCGTGAACACGCCTCAACTAACTTTCATTTATAATGAAAAATGGTAATGAATTGATTAACTACTAGAGCTGTCTGCTAAATTCAATATTCGGTATTCGTATTAACGAATTCATTCGCATAAATTTGAATCCTTTAAGTAAGTGAAAGGAATTTTATTGTTGGCAGATTTTGAATGACTACGTGGTATTTACTCTCAAATACAGAAGTTTTCAAAATGCAAATTACAATCAAACATCCGTAAATTGGATGGATTGGATCAGCCAAACTCGCTCCATCTTCAACATAATCAGTCTTAATAATAATAATAATAATAATAATCCAAAAGAAACTTAAACATAAAATAATATTTAATAATTAAAATAAATTAAACCAGGTGTGAGCAAAACAAAATTGTGTAAAAAAAATAACATTTGGTTAAAAAAGAAGAAAAAGACAGTTGTTAATTTATGCAATTTGTTCTCGATTTCTAATTGGCTAGTTTTGATTGTGAAGTAAAATCGATTGCACCTGCCCGCTAACACACTTCAAAATGATAAAAATTGAATAAATCCGCTGAAAAAATATCAAGTAGTCTTGAGAATATTATTTCACTTATCGGATTTCTTGTACCTCACACCGCAAAAATATCAAAATCAATAATAACTTTAATACAAAGAAAATTAAATAAAAACTGTAAATTATATAGCCATATTTAGAATTTCCAAAATTAATCAAATACAATTTGTTTTGTCAAATAAGAGGTTAAATTTGCCAGGAAAGAAAGCCGGTTAACGTGTTTTAAAAATACAAACCTTAAATTTGACAATGTCTATGTTTTCGCTGCTTGCTTGACACATTTCGTCTGCAATGTGTTCTTTATTGGTTAGCCAATGAGATGCACTAGACAGACCGCTGTTAAACTCATGCCATTCGATCGAATTCTTTACCAATTCCTGTTTACGGTCAGATAGCCTATCACGGACCCTTAAAAACTCCAAATCTAATTCCTGTAGTCTTTTACTAATTGTATTCTGGTCTTCAGGAGGTACAAGTTTGATTATATGTCTTGATTTGGCTTTTACTGCACTTAAGATGGCCTCTTGGAGTTCCATGTTATCTCTTAACATCTAAAAAAATATGACATAAAATAAAATCAGAAAACCAATATTATAATCAAAGCACCTTGAAATTAATATCGACTTTTCTTTTTAATTTGTGAAATTATATTTCCATTTACGAATGAGTTACGACTGAATATAGGATCTCTACGATACCGAAGATTTTAATTATTTATGATTTTTTTAATGATTTTTATTATTTCTTAACATTTAAAATACAACATTTTCTTCGGCTCATTCCATTCCTTTGTTTTTGCTTTTAATTTCTATCCCTTTTCTTCCACTTTTTTTTCCTACAATTTGTTTGCAATGACATATATATTAATTGGCATATATATATCTCTGTCCTTTTCGTATTTATTGAATTTATCGTTAAAGTGATCGATTTGAAAACATATTCAAAAACATATACAAACGGCTATAAAGCGTGAAAATACAAAATGACGTAATTCACCAAGTGAGCATCGAGAGCTCTTAAATTACCCCAGTATTTTTTCCCAGTACTTTACATTTAATTAATTAAAAAACCTAAAAAATGGAGATACTATTTACTAGTTAAAAAAACCCTGAATAATTATTTAAATCAGCAAGTTACATGAGAGCTCTGCAGCTTGCCAATGCAAATTTTCTCCACTTCAAATTGATTCGTTTAAAAAATAACACTATAACACTCTATAGTTGTAATAGCGAGGATAGTTTTTTACCATATGAGAGCTCTGCAGCTCATCAATGTGTCCTTGGGAGACGTAAAGATCAATAGACTTGTCCATCATTACAAGGTTTTCAAAACACGATTCTATCTCTGCCTGATATTCCTGCCATTTCCACAAAGTATCTTCAAACTCTTCTTGTTTCTCGGCAACTTCACCTTCGAGATTATCGCAACGCTGTAACAAACTATTGAGCTGCTTTTCAAGAATCTAGAAGTAAATACAACAGAATAGATTACTGGGAGAAAGTATTTGTGTACTTGTTATGGTAGAACAAGAGTGAATTGATGGAGGAAAGAGATATACTTTGGTGTAATGCTAACAGTGGCGGATCAATAACAATTTCAAGGTTTGTGATTGTTAGCGGAAAGTATTGGTGTAGTTGTTATTGCAGAGAGAGTGAATGGAGGAAAGAGATATACTTTGGTGTAATGCTAACAGTGGCGGATCAATAACAATTTCAAGGTGTGTTGACTGTTAGCGGAAAGTATTGGTGTAGTTGTTATTGTAGAGAGAGTGAATGGAGGAAAGAGATATACTTTGGTGTAATGAAAACAGTGGCGGATCAATAACAATTTCAAGGTTTGTGATTGTTAGCGGAAAGTATTGGTGTAGTTGTTATTGCAGAGAGAGTGAATGGAGGAAAGAGATATACTTTGGTGTAATGCTAACAGTGGCGGATCAATAACAATTTCAAGGTGTGTTGACTGTTAGCGGAAAGTATTGGCGTAGTTGTTATTGTAGAGAGAGTGAATGGAGGAAAGAGATATACTTTGCTGTAATGCTAACAGTGGCGGATCAATAACTATTTCAAGGTGTGTGACTGTTAATTCGAAAGGCATCACATAGACCACTTTCATAAATACCATAATATGTAGCAGAAAATGATTTTTCAAGTAAACAGATAAGTTAATATTTTAGCACTGTCGTATGAAAGAATCACCTGAAATGTTTGGAAGGTTTTGATGCTTTGGCTAAATTACCAAAGAAGTTATGCTCAATGAAAAATGTAAAAATTATGATAATTAATGGCGGCCATTTATGAAAGGCATCACATAGTCTTTTGTAGATTTTATCTCATTTGTTATTCCTACTATTTTGATACCTCATGATCCTTTATTGGTGAACTACTGAGTATCTCCAGACAACGGGTATTAAGATTGTCTACAGACCCATGTAATGAAGACACCTCTGTACTCAGGATCTGAAAATTGAGAATATAGAAATTGAGTATTGAGAAATTAAGAATGTACTAGTGAGCATTGAGAAATTGAGAATATGAAAACTGAGCATTGAGAAATTAAGAATGTACTAGTGAGCATTGAGAAATTGAGAATATAGAAACTGAGCATTGAGAAATTAAGAATGTACTAGTGAGCATTGAGAAATTGAGAATACAGAAACTGAGTATTAAGAAATAGAGAATATAGAAACTGAGTATTGAGAAAGGCCTAGTTCAGGCCTAGTTCAGAGCCCCTCCCAGGGGGTGGGGGGTGCATGCTCCCATGCTCCTTTGATCTTTTTGCATTTTCTCCCTTGTTAAGTAAAATAACTGTCTCCCTAAAATGTTTATCCTTATGCTCCCATGATCCCCCAAAAAATATTGTTTTATCATATTTTGCTCCCTTGTTCCCTAAAAATAAATGCCCGTGCTCCCTTGCCTTGATCCCTAAAAATAAATGCCCGTGCTCCCTTGATCCCTAAAACCACTGGGAGGGGCTCAGTTCAAACGTCGCATCTCACATGTGCCGAATCTAATGCAAATGAACTCAAACAATAGGTTTTGCTCGATGGAATTGCATCCGGCACATGTCAGATACGACGTTTAAACTGGAGCTTATTGAAAAAACATATCTGAAACATTTGTGAAATACTCAAGTCAGCTAATGCGTATTTGCATAAAGGAAGCTACTCCTCTGCATATTTGTCCAGAAACTTTTATCAATTTCCTCTTTCCTTTGTTTGTTTTCTTAACCTTTCAATTCCAGGATACCACTTGACCTGATAGTGTTTGTTGTAGAATGCCGACGTCAAAACATGACGACCGAAAATCATAAATATGACTGGAGAGCCTTGAACCTTTGTGGTTTGTGGTTTCGACACAAGGCATACAATTCATAGTAAAACAATTGGACGGTGGGCACTAGGCATGGAATGACAGACATAGAGAGGATTTTATGAACGTTTAAGAATGTATATGCATAGATAATAATTAAAATACCTCGTAACTCTCTCGAAGATTCTCGACTTTGCCGTTCACTAAGCTAATCGACTTCATATCTTCAGTAGAGTTCTGTAACTCATTTAGTTTTTCTGAAACTCCATGGATTTCTGTCTCTAATTGCTCAAACTCCTCAGACTTCGTCTCCATTTGCTCAATGGTGTTAGTCAATCTTGAGCGTAGTAAATCCCACTTCTCCTTTAAAGATTGTACTTCTTTATCAACTTCTACTTTATTTTCTTGTGAATATGATTCCATCATTATCAGGAGTTTTCCTTTTTCACAGGCTGATTCAATAACTGTTGTTTTTGTCTCAAATTCATCCTGCAATTCCTATGGAAAATAGTATTTGTACATTGCAATTTACACTGCTAATACGCGTGAAAGCGCTATTACACTGTGAAATTTTCACAGCAACTTGTCTCACAATGCTTGAAAATGTGGCGTTGCAAGTTTCTGGTGTTAACGCTTTCCTACGTGACATCAACAGTGTAAAACATGTTCATGTAAACACGTTTTCAAGAACGATAACACGACCTCGTTTTCGCGCAGCAGAGAAGTAATGGGAACTAAAAAAGGAAACTAGCGAGTAAACTAGTAAAGGCTGCGTCTGTGTTTGATATAAACGATAGGTGATATAATGAAATTTGTAACACCGTAAAAAATCTTGAATTTAAAATGTTGACGTTTCGAGCTTTAGCCCTTCATTATATCACCTATCGGAACTAAAAAAAAGATAATCACGTGGTCCTTTTATACATTTGGCGATCGACGTCAACCGTGTCAAAGGCTGCTCACGATATGTGTTTTTTTGACAGATCATTATAACAGTTTCACAATCCACTATAATAGCAAAAGGGAAATGGAATAAATGTTATAGCGATTACAGTAAAAGCGGCAGAATAAATTAGATGGTTTTAAATTTTTGTGTGTAAACAGTACTTTACAATCAAACTACATTTGCATCAAGCAGTATTACATAAATATCCTAAAATACCTAATGCGTAAATTGGTAAAATCTGTTACCATATTGAACTCTAAATTTGTTATTGTCTAATTAATAGGGAATTATTGCATAGAATGTCCTATAATAACTATGAGAGATAAAAATATACAAAAATTACACTTTTTTCTTTCTCTTTCTCTCTCTCTCTCTCTCTCGCACTTTCTTTCTCTCTTTATCTCTCTCTTTCTTCCATTTGCATGATTTCATTTTTCCAATTCTTTCCACTTTTGTAGCCAGCTTACCGTTTAAAACATGAGCACAAAACCATTCCAAGTGCACTATATAATAGCTTTATAACCCACAGAAGAGCACTGTATATCCAAAAATAACAATGGCAAAAACATGACAAGAATATGTTTATCTGCAAATATTAAGGTTACCTGGAAGCGTGTCAGTAAATCCCACGCTTGAGTCTTCCTTTACTTCACTATTTTCAATATTATCAATACCTTGAGTTTGCCGACTTTTTGTATTTAATTGCTCGTGATATTTTTAGCTTCGTATATTTTCAACTGTACTGTCGTATAATCTACTAATCAATCGATCGCCTCATTTGAATACGTCAGGTCAAAGCCTGAATACGTCAATGTAAAAAGAACCGGTGATCGTAAATACGACTGAAGCGGAGTATCGGGTCCTTGTGATTTGAGACAATTCATATATTAAAACCATTGATGCAGAGATGTTTTATGTCTAGAATGACAGAAGTTAATTAACATAAAAAAACGTTTATTGTCAGAAAAGAGTTAACATGAAAAGGCCGAAAAATCGTCGTGACGTGAATGACGTTGGTAGAAGCTTCAAGCAATCAAATAATCTCGGGTAAAAGAATATAATTTCCAACCACAAACTACGATTAAGTGATCATGTTTATAACAGCCTCGCACATTACTTACTTTAAACTGAATAATGCCGAAAAAAAACTGTCTAAAGCAATTGTTTTATTATATTTTTCGGAACGTGCAATATGTCGTCAAATTTGCACGTTCAAAGTCGATCAAATTAGCGACATAATTAAATATTTATAAATTTTGTACAATTGTACGTGTAGTAATGTAAAGTACCTGAAGACGTGATATCTTTTCTTCGGGGTTGCTTGCTAGGTTGTTTTTATTTAGCTCATCTTCTACAGTGGTCAAAAACGGCTTTAGTTCACTCAACGTCTGTCGGTACTGCGCGTGAAAAGATAATGTTTTCTGAAGGTTCTCCTTGGCAGTGACAGCAACATGGTACGATTCTTCTATACTTGATGTTTTCAGTGCAGAGTTGATAGCGAGTGGAGGCTGGTCATCAGCCGCTTCCATCAACGATTTGAAGATTTCGAGTTGGTCTTCCAAGCGCTGTGGATAACCAAAACAACGGCAGCTGTGTGAATGTGATGCTAATGCAAATGATTTTCATTATAGCCTATTATTCATGAAATAAAAGTAGAATTAACTTCCTTTCCAGACGCTTCCAACGTAGAATAGCATAATTACAAAACATATTCAAACACTATGACGTGGATTAACCGGGTGATTATTATCATGTTACAACCATGTAGTCTCCAATTAAAGTAAAAAAAACTGGATGATTACAGATCAATGGGACACAAATGAGAAGGGAATTTTTGAAAAATCATTAAGATGGCAAATGCTTCAATGATCGCTAAAAATAACAAATCACAACAAATTCAGCTGATGCAAGTGAATAACAAATTTAATTGGAGTAAAACTGAGCGAAGAATGAATGTTAGTATTTTCACTTTTAGTAATATACTGTGTAATATAATCCTTATATTAATAATTCAGTCTGTATCAACCTTTTACTATGTTTATATTTCCACGTAAACCATTTCTCCTTTCATTTTAAGCCGTTCATCAAGAATAATCGTTTGCTCTATTGGAATAATCATTTTTCCATTTCTTGATCTCAACAATAATGAACTCATAACTCCAAAAAACACTTTTTCTCTGCTAGAAATCACTGAGAACTCTTTATCGTACTTTTTCACACACTTTAACTTTTCTTTTAACTTTCCACAGACACAATAAGCAAGCAGCAAATTTACAAACCGTTCCAGTTATTAATAGATTTAAACTACATGTAAATCGACCAAATTTTAAAAGAACAGTTTTCGTGAGAGTAAATCAGCTTAAATGGAATAACATTAATCCCTGAAGAACAAGCTATCAAGACATCCGACACACTTCAAGTTTAAAAATGCACAATGAATAACATGAATTATTATTAAACGTTTTCAGTAATGCACAATAACATTGAGTTAGCTGACAATTATGTCTTATTAGAGACAATCAACTAAAGATAGACGCACAGCAGAGCTGAGACAAATTTCAAATTCAAACGAGTCGAATCAATTTGTCCAGGTTTTGGAAATTAGACACCTGTTCTTTAGTCAAAGTCCTTAAGTTCATCCACTGCTTTGCAAATAATTCATTTGTTCAACATTTTGATGATGGACTCATATTCAAAACGTCAGTGACTATTGAAAACTGAATGGAAACTAGCCAGTAAACTAGTATAGGATTACCCTGGTTACCAGAGGCTTGACTATTAACTCTAATTTTTTAACTCTTTTTTTCGCAGCTCGCTCGCCGCTCCCCGGTTCAAAACCGCCGCTTCGCGGCTCAAGATAAGTGGCAAGGAGAGAGTTAGTCAAGCCTCTGGTGACCAGGGTAGTATAGGATGCGTTAGTGTTTGATATAAACGATAGGTAATATAATGACATTTGTAACACTGTAAAAAATGTTGACTTAACTTTACTGACGTTTCGAGTATAAATATATAGCGGGAAAAGTGAAGAACCAATCAAAAAGCGATAGAAAAGGTAGGAGGAGTGAGAGAACAATAGATTAATTAATTGAAAGCGAATCGTTCATTCATGCCGAAAGGTTGCTGTGTTTACCCAAGGAGTAAATTAGTCGCATTTCTTTAGATTTAGGGTTACTGTTAGTACCAGTAATACAACATAAACCGAAAGCTGTCATGTGATCATGTGATTAATATTATAGTTAGCGGAATCAAAATGGCGGGAACATGATCACGTGACGACTACCAGTTTCTCCGACATAAAGCTGGTTACACAAAGTAGATTGAATACAATAAATAACATTAGGAGTAATGCAAGTAAAATGGTCACTAATGCGATACGAAGATTTAGGGCCAGTAACGGATGTACGTGAAACAATATGGGGACATGTATTACAACGGTTACGAGAACAACGGAAGGTGCCAGGATCTTTGTCATTAGGTAAAACGCCCTTGACGAGAAAATTACGAATATTACAATCGATCATGCTTGAAGGAGAAAAGTGGACTAATTTATTCCATAGGTACACAGCAACATTTTGGCATGAATGAACGATTCGCTTTCAATTAATTAATATATTGTTCTTTCACTCCCCCTACATTTTCTATCACTTTTTGATTGGTTCGTCACTTTTCCCGCTTCATATTTATACTTACTATCTCTCTTAGTCTAACTCTTTTACTCCGACGAAGAGCTAAAGCTCGAAACGTCAGTCAAGTTAAGTCAACATTTTTTACGGTGTTACAAATTTCATTATATTACCTATTATTTAGAATTGAATCTAGCTCTCTCTCCAATGTGGTACATCTACTACATTCGCAGCTTACCTTATAATGGTGTTGCATTTCGTCCTCAACACCACTCTCAGCGCTGTTAATCTTTCTGACCAGTTCATCGATTTCCAAAGCTTTGTCTTGTGCCTGCTGAATATTATCCTGGTATTGCTGGCTCAACGATACCTCGTTCTCAAGTTGGGAACATTTTGCTGACAATGTCTCTTTAGCCTCGTCCCATCGTTGGCTTAAGACACGAAGTTTATCCTGTAAAGCATCTTTCTCTTCGTCTGGTAGACATGAGAGGAGTTCCTGGCTTGCTTCTTGAAGATTTGTATTGTCATCATTTAGATTTTGCAGTAATTCCTGGAAATTAAATACAAACAAATAGCAAGTGTAAAAACCTTTCTGCTATTTCGGAAACATAATAGACCTCTTTACCGTATGCAAATTGCCCATTTCAGACCACGTGTCATTCCCTTGAGAATTGTTCTTTTATGATGAACGTGTTTTATCATTTACATGTGAAAGAAACAATTCCCAAGGG
>JAUPMH010126365.1:0-13338 GCA_032270665.1 Metridium farcimen
CAAACTACTACCTGCAAAATGCCAATCCCATTTATTTAAAAAGAGCTTAGAAACCATTTTAATCAAGACAAAAAAAAACACTTGAAATATATTGTTTAAGCAACTACCCTGGCTACCAGAGGCTTGACTATTAACTCTAATTTTTTAACTCTTTTTTTAAGCCGCAAAGCGGCAAACGAGCTGGCAAGGAGAGAGTTAGTCAAGCCTCTGGTGACCAGGGTATTAAGCAACCAAAATTCCGTGTAATTGCAGAAATAACTGGAATTTCCTTCATTCAACTTTTAAGGAAAGGAATTCCTGCCTTTGATATGCAACATACTGGACACACAACCTGCTGGTAAATGCCCGCATTAGAATTCCACGTTCATACCCACCCCGTGACGAAAATAGACATACCAACATGTTTATATATAACGTACTAAAGGTACAAATGTGAACACTAAGGAAAAACTAAACGCATGCGTGAAGTACAGAGATGTCGTCTGCTCATTTGCAGACAACCCACGTAATGTTATAAACTACACCTATCATATTTTATACAAGCTGAAAGTCGTTTATATAGGGGCCGATCGAGGAACACTATTTAATTATAAAATGAACATCTAATACGGATATCTATGTGTGTATGATTGTAGAGAATAGGAGAATACGAAAGGAGCGTGATGCTGATACTACGGAATACAGTTTTGACCCCTCGTTCCTGTTTGATCTGTGGAAGACGGTTTCGGGCAAAGATTGGCCTAATTAGCCACTCAAGAAAACACAACTGAGGGTGTTGTGGTCCTCTTCGCTAGCTGTCGAAGGACGAATAATAGATAATAAATGTATGATTAGAACGCCGGGCTTTCAGTTCAAGTATGTGTCGGAGTAATGAATCATATTTATATATACGCACTGCAAGAAACGACTGAGTGGTGGTTACTCAAATACCCAACTAAATCAATACATCCAAAGCATTTTTACTGCAAAAACGACTGAGTAAAAAACAGTAACTATTTTAATTTGAGCTGCACTTTTGCAGCCACTTGGCTTACAATCATGGCGAACTATAGTAGAGGTCCCTCATGAAAATCACTGGTTCTGGAACGTTCACTAGTACTGAGCCGCAGGTAGTTCTTTTACGTCCATCCGGTGCAGGTTAGTGCATGAGTGTATACTGAGAAAATATGGCACCTTCGATTCAACGTCCTTATACGAGAAGTTTAACAATTGGCAGGAAAAAACCAACAAAGTCATCAACCTGGCCTCCCAAAAACCTGATGCTCCACCAATTGCGCCATCATGCGGTTCGTGATTGAAAAGAGTGCACACTTTGTGTCTTCAATTTCCTGTCGAGATGCAACCAACAGTATGGCTCTGTTGGGTTAGTGAATATAACAACGGTGTATCTGATCCATAAAGCGAACGTGTCATGTACTTGTATAATCAGCACTGTTTTTTTCTCACAGTGTGCCGAAAATGACTCACCCATTTCAAAAGCTTGATTTATCTAATCAACTTCACCTTGGGGTACGCTCTTCAGTTTACGCCCCTCCTATACAATGTGCATGTGGAGAGACGGGACCTCCTGTTAAACGCCCTTCAATATACGAGAAAACTTGAATTAAATTTTAACCATTTGCAGATGTAATTAAAAAGTGCCTTTGCGTGTCTTTCCCTTTCAACCACCAACTGTTTATACAACTATGTGATTTCCTCACTAGTTCAAAGTAGGATAATGGTTTTACAATTGTCAAGGTTAACTTTATTCCCTCCTTGTAAATAAAGGATTACAACCCATCTCGACTAAAACACCTCATTGCATTTAAAAAAACGTTTCTGCTCGGTGTATGACGATAGGATGCAAAATGCCACCCATCCAATCACATCATAATCTCCCCAACATCCCAACCCAGAGATCCCAACCATGTCGTCGCATTCCCATCTGAACATTAAAGAAACAGGGTAAAAAAGCTGATTGTTGTAGGACGACAGGATGTATCTAATATCTCTACTTTGTTGATACATACTTTAATATTGTTAAACGTGACCGTATCTACACTTTTTATCTTAATTGTGACTTTTAATTTTACTCACAGGAAAACTCTGAACCCCTCCCCCTCCACCTTACATTGCTGGATAATAAAGGGTTGAATATGAAAATTAATGACACAGTCGCGTGATCGACTCTTTCCAAAAATAGTAAAACGCCTTTACTCTCACATCCGATATAGTTCCTTGTAATAAATGGTTGCATGATCCATTGTATATCTTAGTACACTTATAATTAGCTGAGTCTTATAAATAGATGATCTCCTTACTCAGCTGAGTCTTATAAATAGATCTTGTCCTGTGGTTTAAAGCGGGTCTGACAGTTTTATAATCGTGACAGCTGCTTAAAACTCTTTTGAAGCGCACATCTCACTTATAAAACTTCCTGAAGTATCATATCTGCTCCCACCTTAATTACAACGCTTTTTTCTAAACTATTCTCTAGCATGCGCAGTTCATAGTTAGGTTAATAGTTTTATAATGGTGACAGCTGCTTAAAACTCTCTTGAAGCGCAGAGGAACTTTCTCCATCTCACTTAAAACTTGTATCATATCTGCTCCCATACCTTAATTACAGCGCTTTTTTCTAAACTATTCTCTACCATGCGGTTCATAGTTAGGTTGATAGTTTTATAATCGTGACAGCTGCTTATAACTCTAGCAGATACTCTCAGCATCCCTGCAGCTCATGCAGGGCAGTTAAAACTTTCTCACGTATCCGGTCTATCTGATATATCTATACCCACAAAACCGGCTTAAAGTGCCTTATATTTCTAAATTATTATCTACCATGCTGTTCATAGTTGGGCCGATAGCTTTATAATCATAGCAGAAAGATCTCACAGTGTCCATTGATTGTAACTTAGATGCCCACGTATTTAACGTACACCCATACACGACAGTATATGTTTGAGCGCGAAAAGAAGCAAATACTTAAACGCCCTTCCTGCACCCTATAGTCTTTTCACTCTAATTTTCAGTAAACTCACCCACATGGATTCTATAAGCACATATCAAGACTACATTACAATCTACTTTACACCATGGCCTCCGTTTTACTTGGCTTACATCAGCTATTTTTAGATAACAATTACATTTGACCGTTTGGATGACAGCAAATATTTGTTCAGATCGATGTAGATTATGCGCCAGCGATGAATTTGATAGCAGTCTGCAGTTTAAATTCATATTAGCCTGCGTAAGGCCACTACGCAGGCTAAATGTATATGTGACGTATATTCAACACGAACATTAATTGGTATTTGACGTACAATTTTATTTGTCGAATTCAAATAAAGTTTATGTCGGCTGTACGTCAGCTTTTCAGCAAATGTAGTTAATTCGCCAATTGATTTACCTTACTTTTAAACAATTAAAATGTGTTACATATAATTAACCTCCAGGTCACAAAGGATATCTTATTAAAGTAGTCTTTATCCTACTGAATTATCTATTTGAAACCCTGCAGTACCTACAGTTAAATATATCAAGTAATCGGATCAAGTTTGATGTTGGAAGTAATCATAATCATTACGATCGTGATTGTTATGCGATTGCACATGCGTCCCGGGACTGCAATTATTTTGAAATCACTTCTGAATACCGGATGTGGTATTGCGCACATTTAAAAGAGGCAGAACTGATCACAGCAATGTAATCGAGTCGCGGCTTGAAGTTATTAAACTTTCCTGTAATTTGTACTGATACCGAAAACATCTTTTTTTAATTTCTCACGAAAAGAAAAACAAATGATATTTGGGTACCTGACCAGAATTTCCCTTCTTCATTTCTCGTCAATTCAATCGTTTCTTAATTTATATTTTTTCGTTAGTTTGTCTAGTTTGTTTTCTCATTCTCGGTTTTCGAGGGATAGAAGTCGGCTGAAAGGGGTTGTATTTAAATCTGTCTAGCTCCCCAAAAAGACTATATAATCCCTCAGTTACACCTAATTCAAATCAAATTTTCGCTTTTCATGTTGTTTTGCTTTCCATCAGTGTTTTTATCTTTCATCTTCGAGGTTTTTTATTTTCTTCTCGTATTCTGTTACTCCTATAATTACATGCTGGTTCGCACGCTATCATTAACTTTGCTTTTTTTCCATTAATTCACTTCCGGTTTATGTTGTGTCGTTATATGCCTCTTTCCCCGTACTGACCTTCCATGGACACTAAAAGGTCACATACCCATGCTGTCAGTAATATTAATAATTTTGCTTGAATACTAATTTTAATGATAATTTTAATGGCAAAATTCATACATGGCAGCCATAGGAGGAATAGACCTCTTTACCTTCCTTGTTTGTTGTCCCATTTCAGATCACGTGATGCTAACCTTGGGAATTTGTTTCTTTCACATGTAAATTATATAACACGTTCATCATAAAAGAACAATTCTCAAGAAAATGACACGTGGTCTGAAATGGGGTAAAGAGGTCTATTGCGTATGTTTGCATGTGAAATATAAACTTATACATGGAATAAATATTAATGGATTGTTAAAATATAACGTTACTGCTTCTTATTTACAAGAATACAATTTGTAGTATTAAAACCGTTCTTTGCCCTGTTCATTTTGACGGATTAATATTTGAATGTTTTTGCAGGGTCGTACGTGACGAGGGATGTGGGATCACATGCCTGGGATCGGGGATCACATAGTCAGAATCAGCTGGAATCAGGGATCACAGGATCGGGATCGGGATCGTATGAATAAATTCAGGGATCACAACATTTTTTGTGGGATCCGGGATCAAAATACGCAAGCTTTTCAGATCAGGGATCAAACCTCTGTGTAAAAAAAACCGGGATTAATCACGAGAAAACATCCCTCGTCACGACCCTGTTCTTGGGTTGCTGCACTTTTTTCCCTAGCTCCTCTTGTAATATTTTACCCTGTATTGTGTTTCATCGATGTAAAGTCTGCTTTCTATAAGTAACAATATGGTTGATATGACTTCACAACTTTAACCTTGACACAACAGATCATATGGAAAACGTCCAAGAAAAACTCAACATCATGGTAATAGTTGTGTCTGCGTACTTTGGTATACACCGCCATAGTCTGTATTTGGGTTCCTGGTTCGTTTGTCTAAAACCAAAACACAGACGAACACTTCAGGAAGAGACATTTGTTTGGGTTCTTTTGAATCTATTTTGAGATGGCGAAGGGAGGACACCCCACTTACCCGTCGATCATCAGAGAGATTGTTTGATTTGGTGAATTAGTATGATGTCGATAAGATATGTGGTTGATTTGTACATATAGTAATAATTAATACCAATGTCAGTGAAACAATCTGTTCGTACGTGTGTGTTTTTGATACTTCACTCCGAAGCATTAAAATACTTCACGTAGTTGGAATTCTGGCAGATATTAATATTCACGTTTTGCGAATAACATACGGGAATAGAGTGCAAACACTTTAAGTGTTAAGACATAAAATGAAATGAAAAAAAATATATTAAAACAAACAAGCAGACAGACGGACAGACAGACAGACAGACAGGCAAACAGACAGACAGACAGACAGACAGACAGACAGACAAGCAGGCAAACAGACAGACAGATAAACAAACAAATAGACAAATAAATAAAAAATAATGGATGGATGGATGGATGAATTAATGAATGATAAGACAAATAAATGAATGGATATATTAATGAATGAAAGAAAGAATGAATGAATGAATGAATGAATTAGTTGATGAGTGAATGATTGAATGCCGTATGAACGAAGAAATATAAATAGATAGCTCTGAATAAAATAAAATACTAACAAAAGCCAAAATGTGCATATGTTTATCCATCTAGTTGGAACAACATTCAAGTGACAACAGACTAAGTATTACAATGTTGGAGTGGAATCAAAATCGGTACAAGATAATCATTTTGATTTAGCTGTAACAATACCTTGTTATCGCGAACTTGTCTCTGCCGGACAACTAAACGCTATTTGAAACTTTTACACTATAATCAATGGTGACTTTCTCATATCGGCAGCCTCGCTTGTTGTCTTGAACAAGAACAAGAACCAGAGCAAGAAAGAATCTGATACTGAAACAAGAGAGGTCGACTAGTGGCTACTCTATACACTATATTATGGTACACTTTCTTAATTAAAAAAAAAATCATATGATTATGCTTTAGCTTCTTGCCAATTTTAATATTTGAAAGTGACTAATATTTTCTAGATAAATAATATTAATAATGTTATTTCATGCCGGGATATTTCGAGGCAGTTTGCGTTTTACAGTGTGCATCTTGTTGACCTGGGTATCTTGGTATTATCCGACCATTCAAGAACAAAAGCTTTCTTTCGTTCCGGACGTCCAAGAGTATACTAGCAAGAGATGAAAAGTAAGAGATTTCACGCCACTTAAAGGATAACTTATGAAAACACATTGCGATCTCTTGGATGTCACTATTAAACGGAAATACAAGTTGGGGGTAATTTTTTTTGTTTATTTGGTATTCCTCATTTCATCCTTCCTAATTCTGCAGCTGTTCACCTCGTAAGACTCTTAATTAAATGCCTTGATGCTTTTAATGACCTTAAATCAGCTTTAGAACCATGTTTTTCCAATCAAGCGGCCATTCAACAGGTTTTATACGAGTTTCACGGTTTGATGTGATTGGCTGTTGGAGTAGTTCAAGGTTATCTTACATTGTTTTACTTCACGCATCCATCGCATGCTGACAGGATTGACTACAAGTGACGTGAGTCGTTTCGTTGCCAGGAATGCTCAAAAACCACAATAAAATCTTTTCCTTGATTAGCTGGCTCTAGTGTCAGTCACGAGGTTTTGTTGCTTTTTTAACCCGGTTGAATTTCAATACGAAAACAAACTAGTTCGCAACGATATTGAGTTAACACTGCGCTGGCCTTCAAGCCAAAATACTTTGACTCACAACCATATACAAAGAGTAGAAAAGCACTAACTGACTAAGGCATTAAGTGGCTCTATTGGATTTGTATCACTCTTATTGTCAGGTAAGCTGAGCGTATTTCAGTAAAAATGCGCGACTTTTTGCCTTTGCCGATGATCGTGGGTGTGGTAATGCCGCTAAAATAGACTAGACATGTCTACAAATTGTCGCAAATCTACTGTTGGGGGTGTCTAAATTCTCAGACAACCTCTTGACGGTATCCTATATTAGGTTTTGTTTTTATTCAACGACTAAAGATGAAGTACAATGCTCGTTTAGATCAGTTTGTTGTTCTTGGAGGCGCTCTCATTACCGAGTAAACCGATGTTTATCTATTGAAGCTACTAAGGTCACTCCGAGATAATCAAAATATTGTTATATTGTATCTTTTTTTCGTTGTCAGGTTGTGTGGTTAAGTGCTTTGTTTTCTTTCCATTGTATATTTTATTTGTTTTTCTGTCTGCTGACACGGTTTTTACATGTGACTGACTTATGATATTATCAATATTCATTAACTATTTGCTGGAATAATAACGTCTTAATTCTTTCGATGTCGATTTTCACTTCTCAATTTAAGTTAACAGTTCATTGAGTAGATTTTAAATCTACACTCGGGAGTCTTATGTATAATGACGCATTGAGTTCTCTTGGCTCCTGAGCAGAATCATTCCACGGCATAATTCGACTAGTTTTGCAAAAATCGATGTTAATGACACGCCTTGTAATATTGTTTACTATTAGCGCAGTTAATGTGCTGTAAACAATTAAATTAATAGTTCATTTTGTAGTTTTAGTTTTAGTTTTAAAGCATAAATTGTCAACCAACGCAATTTAAGTGTAATCAAAGCACTAGTTGGAAATGGTCCAGGTTTGATTACCGCTTGATGCCAAAACTCCATTCAAAGGCCATCTTGAAATTCTTTTGTTTGAAATGTTTTATCAAAATCAATGTGTTTAGTTTAATAAGAAAGTTATGCTTGATCCTCTTCTTTTTAAGTAATTCTCCTTTTTAAGTAATTCTGTTTTTAATAGTGTCCGTCAATAAAGGTTTTGGTTATTTGATGTAAGCGTATTAGAGTGCAGTATTTTGAACTTAGTAGGTAATTGCACTATTAGAAGAAAACTAAAAAGAAATAATACCATTTTCAAATACTACTATTTAGTACTAATTATGCTGCACACATTTAGTGTTTGTACTCTAAAACGATTTGCACAAGTATTAATTATTAGCGTTAGTGTCAAAATTTCCAATTATCAACAAAACTGCCTGTACTGTAAAACTATTATAAAGTATCCATGTTTGCATTTTGTGTTTTGAAATACGCATAGCAGCGGCATTATGCCAACAGTGAAAATAGTTTTATACAAAAGTTGACGGTACTCTAAGGTAGGAAATGACCTTTTGTTCATTGTCAGTCTTCGCGGGATAATTGTTCATGCTGTAACGGTAACGCCATTCGGACGTTGGACGACCTTGACAAAAGATGCCCTTCCTCTCCCCCTCCCCCCTTGTATTGAAAGATTGAATATTTCGTGTTATCTAGCACCGCTGTACTATCTGACAAAATGCACATTTTTACAGGGATAGCCTCAATTCACAGGGATAGCCTCTATTCAGAGCAAATTCAAATGTGTTTTCTATTGTTAAGCGATTACATTTTTTCGTGCTTTGCTTGGAATTTGTGAATATATTTTCACAACAAATCGAGGCGCCATTTGTTAAATACTATAGCGGTGCTGGATAGCGTGAAACTGTAGTATTAAATGGTTCATTCATACAGTAAATACTGTTTTATTGTTTTAAGATTGCTCACAGTGAACTCATTAAATATTCTAAGAGCCCAACTGAAGTGGCTATTGAAGATAGAAAAATAACTGGCATGACCGTGTAATCCTAAGCTTGTTGACTTTGTACTACGAGGTTTAGTTTATATTTCCTAGTGACGCAAGCGAAAATATTCCGCCGAAAAACGATCACGTTTTGATTTCCGGTTAACTCACGTGACCATTTGGAGCGCTGCAAATGATCACGTGACATTGAAATAGCGTGCCGAATCTAACCCTTACAACCAGTTATTTGACTTCATTTGCATTAGTTTCGGCACATTATTTTTACGTCACGTGACCATTTGGAGGGCCCCAAATGGTCACATGAGTTAACCGGAAATCAAAATGCGATCGATCGTTTTTTGGCGGTGCTTGCAGTTACGTAATTTCGGCAGTATTACGTTGTAAATGCACTTAGCAAAATATTTAGTGTTGACTATTCAAAAAAAGGTGTCCTTTCCAAGGCGATAATTCTTTCCAAGATGGAATAGAATTGTGTATACATCAATTGCAAAAAGGTTGTCCATAGTGATAGGTCTTTCTAAGAAGGAAAGCAAACAGCAATTGCAAAAAGGTTGATCATGGTGATAGGCCATTCAGTCCAAGATGGAATATAATTGTGTATACATCAATTGCAAAACGGTTGTCCTAACAGCCAAGGCAATAGGTCTTTCTAAGATGGAAAAGATTGAATTGTTTAATCCAGGTGCTTGTAAATAAGCATCTAGATGTAATTTCTTTTAATTTTGTTTTTGTTTGACGAAACTTTGATACTGATTTGTACTTTTGTATCGGTACCGGTATATTGTCTTAAAATGTTCTATATCACCTTGGACTACCGTTTTGGAAATAGATCAGTGAAAGCTACACTAATAGAATGTCAATATAAGTGCGTGCTGGCCGTTTAAGATAATCTAATTGACTAGAAACTCCATTGAGTGTTTGCAACAAGCCATACTGTGAAGATTAAAAAATTATTTGTGATTTTTTTTCTTACTACTGAGGTGTGGGATTTATTCACTGAATAGTGTCACGCGACAATATATTTTGGAATTTTCGTGTAAAAGTGTGGTAGTCGCCGTTGGCAGTTTTCTTTGAGATGGGCGTACGGCTATCAACGTAGGGCTCCCCTCTAGTGTGCACCACCTCACCCCCCCCCCCCCCCCGATCCCACTGGTGCCTACGAAAGCTAAATAGGGAACTGTCTCAAACTATCAGCGATACTGTACGAATTTCAGCGAGTAATTAGTCCAAAGGCCGTGACAGTAGAATTCCGCCACGTATGTGTAGGTAGCCTGAGGCAATATACTCGGCTAGTCCTTTAACATGCATATGCACAACCCATTTTGACCGCCCAGTCACCACAGGGTTTTAATTAACTATCACAGGCAAAACTAAACGATGCAACTACATTAGACAAACATGGTTGATTTCTTTTTTTCAAAAGTGATCACTGTTCGCATCAAACTATACAAAATGGTGCTTTCATGCCCTTAACCTCATCTCAATGTGATATGACGTCGACATATAATTGCGTTGATCTTTATTTTAAGTCAAATATTTATTGTTTTGCAATTCTATTCTAACAATGTTTTATACTGAAATATATGTTTTATTTGTTTTAATATGTGTTTTATTTATCTATTTAGAATTCTCAGGAACCATTGTATATATCAATTTTCTACATATTTCTAACTAAGTGTAGACCAGACTTTATCAATAAACTATCTATCCAGTATTTGTTTGATCGATAAAGCAGTACGTGGCGTCCTGTCGTCCCAGCTTTTTTATAAATAACTGATCATTCTGTTGTCTATAGTATTGATAACGTCCTAAGTTAGCTACCACTAATTTGTCGATTAAGGTTTAATTAATTTCCTTAGTCTGACACACATAACGTAGTTAGGCTGTCTATCAAAGATTCCCAAAACAGGGAGGAAATGGGGTGGAATTGAGGGGGTCGGGCTGTAGGGAAAGGAATTGGTAGAGATCTAGAGAGGAAGAATAACCTCGAACAGCGAATCCAATATTCAAATCATCTTCTACTCTTAGAACTACAACAGCATTTAGCATTATTCAACTGCTTACTATTCTAGTATAAAGTATACAGTTTGTAGAATGATTCTAAGAGACAAACTGCCTTCCATTGCCAGAATGCGATCGTATACGATGCCCTAATGACATATATGACACACCAACTTGAACTCCATGCACACAATTAATATTCATCCTTATTTATTTTTTATACTATATATTGTTATATTTTTGGATTGTCCTTCAGTAGCATTTTGAAAGGTATTATGAGAGTAGGTTTGAGGCCATGTACTACTGTATTTATTCAGATCTTGAGCTTTCGTCGGACGCCGACATCATCAGAAGAAAAAACATTTTTGGATTAGTTTTTCGGATTATTATTTGTTTGGTTAATGCAAAAAAACAAGCTATAATAGTACGATATACAGTTTCATTAAGTCAGGAAAAGTGACCCTTAATTCCTTCAAATATAACTGACCACAGCGAGAATAGCACGCCCATCAGGTCGACTCTTTCTATCTACTGATCGTTTAAATGAAATTAACCTCGGAACAGTTAGATTTCTTGATATTATCGCTAAATGTTTTAAAATCACGTACCACCTATGTTTTGGTTCGAAGACGATAACACTAAAGTGAACTATGCTCCGGTGTTTTAATAATTAAATTATTTGTCAATTATGACGAATGATTGTATCGGTTTTGGATGTCTTATTTATGGATCATTCCGTGTTGCCCAGATTTTGTAAGAAATATGCATGGTATTACATATATCAGCTGATTATATAAACTTCAGTGAAATATCAGGTGATCTCCCGTGCGAAAAATTGATATCTTCACATTGTAAAAATAACATGTTGATATTTTTAAGAATTTTTGATGCATATCTTGATAAAACTTTTACTTACTTATTTTTACTTACTTACGTTTCTGATGGAGTAAAGCACTGATTGTAAATGAGGCATTAAACGTTTGCGCATGCGTACCTAGATTTCGCCCACTTTTGAACTTGACCGCCTAGAGGAGAGCGGCGTGTGGGATAGGTGTGAGAGGGGATTGTCTCTATCCCATTTGTTTCTAATATTATCT
This sequence comes from Metridium farcimen, assembly GCA_032270665.1. NCBI lineage: Eukaryota > Metazoa > Cnidaria > Anthozoa > Actiniaria > Metridiidae > Metridium > Metridium farcimen. The sequence goes on from JAUPMH010126365.1 coordinate 11,907, forward strand.
ACAGTACTTGCTAGTGTTTGCCGAGGAGTAGCAAGGTCAATACATCTCACTTGGTTAAGATATCCAGTGGATTCGTGTTATTGAAATACATATGGAAGATTCTAGTTCACTGTCACAGATGTGATAATCAACTATCTTTGTAAATGACACACTCACTTCAATTAAGACTGTCATCGCCCAAAGTTCATAAGCCAGGACAATTGGCATTGGCTTTTGCGATGACAAATTTTTATTATAAAGACCAAAAACGTTGAAAACTATACAAATCTCAATCGTGCTACGACAAATATCTAGTTACGTTTGACAAAGTAGTCGGCCATTATTCCTGGAGAAAAGCAAGTTGCTTGAAGGTTTGGCAAATTAAAACTACATGAAACGAACCTGTCGGAAGATGCATACAGCCATTTCAAAAAAACATTGAATACTGAATACTGCAAGACCGAAGGGTATCATGGGTTTCAGTTAATTTGAAATAAGCAGTAAATCTACAGCGATATCTGCTCCCTATGTGTATCTAGTATATTGTTTCAGATAGAATGCAGTGAAAAAAAAAAAGTTATTACTTATTTTACTTTAGACAATATTAGAAGACCCAAAATGCATTTCGGTCTTGGAATGTACTAATCAGTATTCAACGTTTTTTAAAAATAGCTGTGCTGTTGTATATAGACCTTTTTCAGTAAAGGTGGTCAATGTTAATGAAATTTGATGTATATGCGATTACTGTATACGATAGTTGCTGTTTCTAAAAGTGGATATAAAGACTCTTGTCTTGCCAAAAAGATAAGCTTTATTTGTAATATATATTAAAGGGTGCATGTACTTTGTCAACAAAAACTGTCCATGATAAATCTGTATTATTTCTAATGTTTGATGATATAAATAGTGATGATGCAAATGTATTAGTCTAATATCTAATCCTCAGCGGGTTTAGTAGCGTTAGTTCACTCAGTTTATTTATATCCATACGCATTTTCTTGAAAACTGGACGTATTCCAGGTAGTTTTTCCCAAATCCGCGGTTCACTGTTAACTTATAGTTTATAATCCAGAAAGGCCAAATCATAATGCGTTTTAAAATAATGAGTTGTTTCGGCGTTATTCATATCTTCCTGTTTAGAAAGTTCCAGAAAGTTCAAAACAGGCTACGAGCTCCAATAGGGTTTTCCGATTTAGCGACTTTGGTACTAATAGTACCAGATACTAATTAGCATACGTGCATGTTTAAAATTATTAGAATTTCTAGGAGTTGCATGTGTTCAAAATATTACATTTTCTGAGAAAGAATAAAAAATAAGAACAATATTGCAGAAATAATGACAAAGTAACACTGGTACCATCATCTGGCACTATTAGTGCCTTTGTGCCGGTAAATCGGAAAACCCTATTTGGTCCTCGCTGTTGTGCACCACAAACTGCGCAGCTGAAACGTG
>JAUPMH010126476.1:6176-16545 GCA_032270665.1 Metridium farcimen
TATAAGAAGCTGTTGAACAGAATGATTAAGAATGACTATTTCATATTTTATTATTTGTTTCAACATTGTTATTAGCATAATCACAATATCTTTTTATCTGTTAGTGAATTCAAAAAAACATATTTTTCCAAAACAAAATGCAATTGAATACCTGGGTATAAAATAACTGTATTTGCTTTAATATTGGAACTTTGCAGTAAAAAAAGCGGGAAAACAAAAATAGTAATTTCAAGTTAACATTCGCATAAAATATGAGCAGCTTTGCAGAACATTTTTTATAAATATTTGCTGGATTTGTTATTAGCTGGAGCCATTTTAATCCATTACTATCTAGTGATATTACTACGGCATTTTCAGACTGAATTAATACCCGCCAGAGAATAACACACTTTGTATAAATACTCATATTTTCGCCGGAATGGCGCCTAAAGTGCTAGTCAATTACAAGTAAAAGGAAAAATTGATTTGTAAATATAGCGGAATGGCTGCCTTTTAAGTAAAAAAAACAGCAACAACAGCTAGCATCCACAAAACAAACAACAACAACAGCAAAAGCAACAGAAAAACAATTAAATCAACTAAATACAACTCAGAAACCTAAGAAATATAAACTTTGGAGATGCAAATCCTTACATCAATATAAAAAGAAAATTGCTATCGTTTTGTCAGTTTTACATTGCGTTTCATGACCGAAGGGGATTATGGGCCATTGTGCTTTGCTCAACTTTCCCAAATCTGCCAAATCTATGTTTCAGAGAATTCTCGACCGTTGTTCAACATGTTCAAAATGAATTCGGAAATAGTAAAATTAGGAATTAATTATCTTGTGAAAATTTAGCATATTCAAAGGATTTAATGCATTGGTATGATTTATGACAATAGTGTAGACAGAATTAATTTGTAGTCCTTGATAACGTGAACGGTTTTCCCGGCGGCAAGTTACACATGTTTGAGTCTGGATCTCGACCTGAGAAACGAACAGAAATCGTTGAAATTATCATTATGTACATGTATTTCAGCTTTGCATGCGAAATCCATTGTGCTGCATGCATCAAAATGATAAAACGTTTTAAAATAGGTATACAGCTATGTCAAAAAGGTTTGCGTAGGTTTTATTACTTGTTGCAAGTTGCATACCAAGCCCGAAATGCACTTTGGATGATATGAATTCAAGCAGCGAAAGGTCGCAGCAATATTGATTTTTTACAAACTTTTTCTGCAGGATTTTCCAGTATGAGTAATTTTGTGTTGAAATTTTTTACATGTGAATATAACATAATTCAAGCTTGGAAAGTAACATGCAACGAAGCAGGTTCTTGTCATACATCAACCTTTTTTGAAATAGCTGTATATGCGCCTGTTTGCAAATGCTGTTAGAATATAAAGAAATAGATTGTAAATTTGAAAAATGTAAATAATACATTCGATGATTTACCAATTATAATTATTACTGTCAAAAACTATGAAAGTTTTTTTTGAGACATTAAGAGTTCCTTATAGTTTGAAAATCACGTAATTTGAAGTATACCCATGATAGTACCTTTCCGTCTCAGAAGACCGATTGTATTGGACAACCTTTTTAAAATGGCAGTATGTTTTAAATATTCTGGTATATAAATATCTCTAGATCTCAAGCTTGTATCGGACTATTTCTATTGTTTGAATGGTCAATGACGTATGCAGTAATTAATATCCTGTACTTTGTTCTTTTTATTAACCCAGTGGGTAACGACTCGAATCGAATGCTCGATTTTATATCAAACCTTATCGAAAACGACATTTGTTCAAGTTATATTATATTTGGTTCAACTTCACCAAAGAAAATTTGGTTCGAATGCGCATTTGACTTTGTTCGATTATGTACGATACTCGAATCAGTTGTTGATTAGTCGACGGTTCGGTTCGCTACGTTGGGTATTGAGTAATTGGGCCTATCACGCTTGATTCCTGGCAGGCGTCAACTCGATCGATAATAGACAAAATAGACAAACATACATTGTTATTGAGAGAGAGTTAGAGCACGCGAATGAGCAGACATGCACAACAGGCTGTGCTGGTATTGCACCCTTTTGTATGCAATTGGATGTCTATAATATCAACCATGTACTGGAGATAAAGTAGTTATTGGCGGGAATCCTGAAAAGGGGGGGTCGTATTAAATCTCATCAAATACCAGCTCCAATTGTACTCAAATCCCTTAATTTAAATCATGTTTTGTTGAAATACCATTCCTATGTTACTTTTGTGATTTCTAGTCCAAGTTCTTGAAATCCCATTCTCTCACTGCCCGTAAAAAGACAAATCCCATTTCTCATTATACCCTTCAGGACCCTGGTTTTTCAAAACTGTTAATAATTATATAATATTTATAATGTTAGCATGTTAGCATACTGAGGTTTAAATAAAAGCCTCTTTACATCCAACAAAGCAAAATCAAACTGAAGTGATTAAAATTAGAATGGTATACATAGTCATTTGAGATAGCGGGGGCTCGAGATAGCTGACGGCAATGGAATAAGAACCTTCCACAAACATAGATGTTTCGCCGAATAAAGAAGTTTTCGTGATAACCAAGCTAGAGATATTGACAAAAGGACCTAATGTACAGATTTTTTGTTGATTATTTGGCGGGTGTTCGCATTGACATTGATCAGCACCGTAGCGACCACCCTAATCGTTTGTCTTCAGGGCTTGGTACTGAGTTATCACTTCGAGCATGATTCGTAACTAAACCATTCAGCAAACGAACTATATTTGAATCATTCCGTATCTTTTTATGACTTCATTTTACAAAGGCTATAAGTATTGTAAAGGTGTTGATGTAAAAGACAGTTTACTGAAGAGGTTTTGATTTTTGCGAAAATCAGCTACAAAGCTGCGCCAATCCAGCAACTAGTACGTCATTGTGCGTTACCTGGTGTTCGAGACAGCGAGGTTTGTAACATATCCGGATTTTTGATAGGGAGTTTTCGCGAGAAAAGATAAAAAAAAGTCGATCCAAAAAATACTCGAGATAACCAAGTTTTTAAAATAACTGAGTTTGAACTGAGAATGACTCAAGATAAATGGACTGTGTAGCGGCAGCCAATGGCGCCCTTATTAGCTTTCAGTACTCTATCTCTTTTTGTTTCTATTTATTTTGTTGTTTTTGTTTTGTAAAGCGCCTAGAGCAGATTTGGATAGACGCTATATAAATACTATATTATATTATATATATATAAACGATAAGAAGAAGCCCTGGCAAAGTATAAGGGCCGAGATAGCTTGGGTTCGAGACTGAAACGATACCGATTCGTTCCAGTTCAAGATACCAGTATAGCTGCGTTTTTGACTGACAGAAACATCCCCCATCTATAAGAAAAATGTGATTTTTTTGCTTTGACATATCGAGGTATCTAAAATAAGATTCACAAGTGGCTTGAGCTATAGCTAAATTTGGAACAAACTCATTATAACTATAAGCTTGAATACCCACACACAATAGACAATAAGACGGGGTACTATAGCCTTTAGGGCAAGATTTTGTCACTTCTTTTAGCTCAACTGTCGGGGCCATTACTAGCACGCGAGGCAGTTTTAAAAATTGGACGTTTTCTATACGGAATCTCGTGCGACCTTAAACAAATTCTACTCGTCCAACTTCACCTTGGACTGAGTCAGTCGTCGGAGGTTTTAGCCATGCATGCATAGATCCCGGCCATAGATATTGAGATTGTTTTCCAGTATTATTATTGTGTATTATCATGCAAAAAACATCATACAAAACCAGTAAACTTTTGCTCGGGGCAAAACTCGGGGGCAAAATATTCTTTTGGACAGTTCTTGCGCACCTGGCCTATCGGCTTGATTCAGTATCTAGCACATTTTTTCGTAGTTTCTTGTGTAAAACGAATAAAAGTTCTCAGTGCAGAGCTACTGATTCCGCGAAACAGTTTGCGTTAAAATTGAACGTTTTAGGTTTCTAACTTTGCCTTTGGACTGCTTGGCATTCCTTGACATTTATCAACTATTTTTCTTAATCCATATGTTCTCAACAGAAAATTACCGACTTGTGAAATAGTTCGGCAAAATTAGACGTTTTTCACGTGACTCAGGTTGAATAACTTTGAACAACTTTCACGATTGGAAGCCCCTTATCAAATTGTTTGCCTTGCCGTCGGAGTTGTAGACTCTAAGGTTATCAAAATCAATCTTTTTTTAGAGGGGTTAAGTCTGATGTCAAGAACGCATTTACAAAGAGAAAAGAAAATACATTTCTTGCATACCATCAGAGCTAGCCTGGCGACCGCAGCGCACTTTGGATTTGTTCAGTCAAAACCGCGCCTACACTCTTGCAAGCTTCCGTTCAACGGGTGACTAGTTTTGGTCAATTTTAATAGTAATGAGCCGAAAAAACATCTAAAGAAAAAGCTACTGTTCGATCTAAGAAAAATTAAGACATTTAAGGATCTTGTTCTTGAGTTGTGGGATCTTTGCGGGCTACAACCACGATAATGAGAGATTTGAATAGCACTGTTGAGCTTTTGCCGCGAGATCAAGCAATTTTAGCGCGCACTTAAACCTAACATCTCGGGGATCGTATTACAGTTGTTAAAGACTCAAAGTAACGCCAAACTTTGTCAAATATTAACATTACTTGTTTTTTTTTTGCTTCTAATAATGAACTAATGGCTTGTTATTTAATTAACTAATCGATCCCAAGAGGAAAAGAACACAACCGGTTTTTTGTCTCCTTAATTACTTACACTACAATAGCAATATTATTCAAGCTAGCGGACGCGTGGTTTTGGGGAACTTTGGGGGCCCATTCAAGAAACTTTACACCTGAAAAGGATGCGGTTTACAGAAATTTGTGAATAAGACACTTCACAATGACGAAATCTGATATCCCGAGGGTTGAGAATGGTCAATGTCAGTGATGTTGTCATGGAAGCAATTAAAAGTTGTGAATACGATGCTCTGATTGGTTGGGGGTGACCTTTGTTTGACTGTATTGTTCACGCCGTTGTGGATCGGTTCTTTGAGCCATGTAATTATAGTCGAAGATGCTTTGTATATTTTATTAGATTCACAAACATGTGTAAAAGGTTCGATGGTTTTTCTGATATGTTTTTTACCTTATTTTAACCCTTATCTACCCCTACTGCTCCGTAAATGATACTAAATATTATGATTTGTCTCCTTCTAGGTTCCGTGTAAATATAATGTGGGTAATCGCATGGACTATAACGCTACTAGGAATTGGTAAGTTTTGAAATTATCACAAGTAAATAATGCGTAGAAAAGCCATCATCTTGAGTAACTTGTTAGTTAGTTTTAGAAATACTCTCTTTGTTTTAGTAACTACTGCGCGAGCTTTAGAATAAAGTATAATCCTACGAGTTGTCTAAGTTAGAAACGCTGAGGTCCGAGTGGGCTAGCACTGTTTGAAGACAACTCGAGAACTGACACAACAACTACATATATTGACCCTATTTCTGTCATTATCGATCAACGAATTTGTTCCTAAAACTAACCAAAAGACTAATTCAAAAGGGTTATTAAATCATAGTTATACAAGTGATTTGTTAAGCTTGGTCTAGCGTTCAGAATTTGGTTGATTTTCCTGAAGCGATATATATTAATAATGTCACTTTTAAATCTCTCTGCGGTAAATGATTATAAAGTTTATAGTAACTTGCCATGCTGTCCGATCTTAATCGAGTTTAGACTGAACGTATTGGGATAATATTTGAGTCTAAAAGGACCGAACTAATATGTCCGAAAGTTTAAAATGGTCTTAAGCGAGAATGATAGCTTTGAAACCATAGATAGCTTTCGTACTATTCGTCCTTGGATAAAAACACCCACTACAATATAATGTTTTATATATTCTATATTCTTTTAGTTAGGTGGGTTTCTAAGCTCAAATAAAACCACATTTAAGAGTAAATTGTGTTTATCGTCTAGAGTCGCGTGTAATGTGCTTGCGCGATCAATATTGCCCACCATATCTGACATGATCTTTCTATGTTTCAGCTTCGGCCGAAAGTAGCGCTCGAGTTATATCAGTCAAAATAGGAGCTGATGTCGTCTTGAACTGTGACACATACAGCGATGGAAAAGCTTTTGAACTTATAAACTGGAACTTAAACAACTCCAAGAGTCCTATTTTTGCTAAATTTATGGATATAAAACCGTTTATTGACAAGCGGTTTTCAAGACGTCTTCACATCTTCAACAATTCCGCCATACTGCTTTCGTCTGTTACTCCCAATGATGCTGGAACTTATCGATGTAAAACTATGGTTTCTTCGAGTGGTGCTAATGCAGGAGCTATGCTACATGGAACACCTATTAAACTCAACGTAGAAGGTAAGCCTAGAATGGTATTTTTAACTTATCTCTATAACTTATCTCCTGTATTCCCTTTGCTAACACCTGGAAATGACGATAAAATCTGTAACACACTCCTCGACTCCTTGGCCAGGAAGCCTTTCGCTCTATTATTAATGCCTGTTTATCTTTAAAACCCAAACACTTTTCAACATATATTTAGTAACAACAGTTTGTACTAAAGTTGGTTTTGTTTAGTGTATGTTTTTGTATTTTCATGAGGGGTTTTGATACTGTAATTACGGGTACCGAAATAACCTTGTCGGATTATTTTGGGAGGAAAGTATCCCTTGAATTCACTTAAAATGGTAGATTGTGCTAGAGGATAAAAAGTTTGCGAGATATTTTTGTTGAGAGTGATTAATCTTGGTTTTAATATTAGTTCTGAGTAGGAGGCAGTCACAAATCAGTGCATTTCTTTCGTCATTACCATAATGACTCAACTCTTCAAGTCAAAACTAAGTGATTCTCACTTATCTTATCTGCCCAAATCTACAATTTACTTCTAGAACTTTTCTTCAATTCAAAGATAACAATATTGTTTATACTCTTTTTTTTTTTTATTAAAAAAACGTTTCTTTAAGAAGCCCAAACCCCGCTGCGAAAGGAACTTTAGAAATTCTATGATCTTTATTAATCGTTAATTTATTAAAATTTGTATAATCCTTTGCCTGCGAGTAAAGTGTTGTTGCTTGTGACAAAGGATTATTGGCTAAATTGCTTCTTAGATTTCAGATTAATAGGGTCTTTCTCTTGTAAGCTGTATTGTAATTTTGCAAAGGCGATAACTCTTTTGAATTTTATTGTGAATCCTAGAGAGTTCTATTGTTGAAAAGTGCTTCAATTTTGTAATTATATTAGACCGTTTTCTAGCCAAAATATCGCACTTTCTCCTCAAATGTATCTTCAAATTACTGCTGGTGGAAATTCGGCATATTATTCCTACCAGTTCTGCATTTCATTACTCTGTTTTTACTAGCGTAATTTTGCAGTTTCGCTTCAAATAAGGTTGACAAATTACAATTACACTGTATCTTATTCTTTCAAACACAATGCCAATTGCGGCATTAACAATTTTGTCGAAATTCTCAATTTTTCGGATCGAAATTTCATGCTATTTTCTCAAATTTGTTTAATTTTTTGCATCGGATTTTGTTTGTTTCTTCAATGTTCCCACAATTTGTCAACTATTTTTGTACTGTATCTAATTTTTCTTTTGTTATTTTTACTTCTTACTCACAATGTAAACATGTTTACGTAATGTCCTCCACAACGAATCATCAATTTTTTGTCTTAGCTCATAAAAAAACAAACATTGTTCAAACTTGGACAAATATAGCTTGTGCCAACAAACATTTTAGATGGCAATGTCAGATTGGAAAACCTCAATTTTATGCTTACTTGTAACTCAAATACCTCAAATTACCCAAAACTTCAAAACTCCTTGGATAAAACAACTAATTTGTGGTTGCTATTCAAGTCTTTAATTCGCAAAACTAAATTTATTTGCATTTCTGTTGATGGCTCGAAACTTTCATTAGTTTAAGGTGTCAGTTAACATTAAGGTTGTCATGGTAACTTTAGAAATCTTTATGTTCCGTGTGTAAACGTTCAGTTTGTTTAGTGAGTGTGTTAACACCGCTCCTTTGGTAATCGCATGGTGAATGATTGAAACACTCGAATGATGTAGTGTACCTATTAAGACTGATCAATATCCAGCACCAAATCGAAACATCGTTTAGGATTGGTTTAAAAAACAATAGAGTCTCTCCAAACAATTGCCCTAAAACTAGCCAAACAATAGCGGTACTGTATTAGGGGGCCAACGAAAACGCAGCTTTCGACTGGTGTGGCATTACTGTTAAGACTGACTATAACTGACAAAATTTACGCCGGGCATTCTTATCTATTGCCATTTGAAATTCTCTCGAGAGTTTTAGAACGATCGTTTTTACCGCTACTTTATTAAGTGATTAGTTTCGAGACCCGTTTATATTTGATCGGGGATGGGTCTTTCCTAAGTTTGCTCACTGAATATTTTTATTTCGCCCTCAAGTGTACCCTGCGTCTTACTTTTTACCGATTTATATGATCGACGCAGGATTCTTCAAGTGTTGCACGATATTTATTCAACTTAGTTCCCATGACTTTTTCACTTCGCAAAGGGAAAATGTCCTGGTAACGATGTTGATTTACAAACTGGCTCGATATTTTTTTGCAGTATTTAACGTTGTACGATATTTTATCTTTAGATCGAGACTTTGCTACCCTGCGACCATGCAGAGGTTCTTTTCTCTTACCCTTAGACATGTTAGAGCGGCAAGCAAAAGCGTAACTCTTTTCGTCGCTCTAAGTGTGAGAGAAACGAACCTCTGCTCGCAGGGTAAGACTTTCTTTGATATTTTTTTGGGATTTTACCCACCCCAACATCAAATATGAAATGGTCTTTTCCTATCTTTCCCTATTTTGAGTGACCTGCGATCTTGATTGTGTCTGAGAAACTATAAAAGCCCCGGGATAAAAGCCTTGACATCCGTGATCATTATCAGCAGTTACGTGAGAGAGGATAACTTTTCGAGCGATAACTTACTGCTCTAGACAACCCGCCCACCCACAATAACGTTCCAAATATCATCCAAAATAGATAGCAACATTCATGCACAAAATACCTTTACTTTTTGCAAAACAAAATTTCAACTGATACCACCTATTCTTTCCAAAACAAAACAATTTTGCTTGCTCAACATTTTTTTTAACCGAATTAATGCTGCAGTATGGTATCAGTATGGTTGGGAATATGGTGATCAGCGTAAAATCTATATCGTAATTATAGGCCTTTCACTTGAAACCTCAGTTTGACAGTTTGTGAGAGGGAGAGAGATGTAGAGTAGAGTGTGACGTGAGTATATGCATTATATTTCACCAGACGTTTCGTGTTTTCAGTAAGATATCATTTGTATAGCGTGCATGCCTATGGTATCTTGATAGAAGATAAGCTTGATATTTTAGGTGTGTTTATCGTTGTGTGAGGGTATGAAGGTTGTGTGTGTGTTAATATTACACGTTGAGATAGTTCGTTATTGTTCTTCTTGCAAAAGGGTAGAAATATACGATACATTCCATTTTACACACAACTTTCTTTATCAATGTTCACCAAACTACCTCCAACCATGAAATAAACCCTTCTTAATCCCGAGCAAAAAGATTTTGTAACAGATCAGGTATCATGCATTTTGACAGTTTCGTTGCATGAAACGAAACGTTTCTCATCAGAAACGATACTCGTGTGTCTGATACATCCTCTGGACTGACGAAAGTAGCTTGATGTAGCAAACATATCACGTATTTGTCCCAGTTCATCCCGGCCCATAGAGAAACGATAGCTGTTTTCACACTACAAGACGAACAGGTCTAATATGACGGACAAGTCTGGTGACGAAAAGTTCGTCTGATTTTGTTTCTATTCACTTTATAATCAATCAAATTTACGGGCGATACGATTTGACCGCCATCTAGTGTAAAAAGGGCCAATCACTGATGTGAACACGTTTTTAGACGTCTTACTGATTCAACACTAAATATCTTCCACTTTCTAGCCTGCGTTGCACCCGGAATTCTTCACGAAGAAAATTCGGGCAGGCTACCATTTTCTTGTCGAGAGCTATGATTCTGTGCAACCATATTTTCATTTTCTTGAACTAAGAGATTCGTGATCGTAAGCAAAACAAAATATCTCAACATTAACTTGCATTTAATTCTTGACGAGAATAATGTAATTATAAGCTCCGCGACTATCCCTATATTTGCGTATGATTCTTTTCAGTCCTGGTATGACCTGTCAGTTCAGTTTGACAAGGTTTTTAAAATGGGTGTATGCATATCAAGAGAGTCATTAGTCTTCACAAAGAACTTTGTCAGTTTTATCAGGAAACATGAGGAAATACCATCTAGGTGGCCAACCACACCCTTGCTATTTTAGTCTTTATTGGTTTTT
>JAUPMH010126808.1:0-16510 GCA_032270665.1 Metridium farcimen
AAGAAGAAGAAGAAGAAGAAGAAGAAGAAGAAGAAGAAGAAGAAGAAGAAGAAGAAGAAGAAGAAGAAGAAGGAGAAAAAGAAGAAGAAGAAGAAGAAGAAGGAGAAAAAGAAGAAGAAGAAGAAAAATACTAATAATACTTTATTATTTGTATAGCACCCTATCCAAGGCTCTAAGTCGCTCAATAATAAAATAAAAACTAACCCTATAACAAATCCTATAAACATTATTATTCACGATATTTCAACTATATAAACTTCGTCACATTATAGTTAGTTTTTCTTTACTATAATTTCATTTCCTTTATGAATCGTAAACGCCGTTATATTCAAGTCTTCGAATTATTATTATTATAATATTGAGGGTCGATCACGCGTTTGTTAGTTTCTTAAATCTTTAATTTAATAAAGTTTTCATTTATAATATTCTGTTTCCTTTTATTCTTAACTGTCCGGTTGGGGTCATCACGTGAGCGCGCCATTTTTTTCCCCGGCGATTTCAGCCATAACAGCATCATCGACATGTGACATTAATTTTCAAAATTTACTCTAAAAAGGTGAAATATGTATGCTCTGAAGCTAGTCTAGCGGCATTTCAAATCAAAATGGTTTTTTTTTTATCTAAAATAGTGAAAACACTGCGCCGATGTAGCAAATGTGCAAGATCTTCTGTTTACTCTCAAAACAATTAGTCCAAAAGTCCAATACTTCTGAAGAAATTACATTGGTATATGCATTTCAAGAGTTTTCACTTGAATCGACTCCAAAAGAAATCATTTATTTTGGCTCGATTGTAGGGGATCTTATAGAATCAAAACAACTTGTTATTTTAGTAATTACTGCAGTGATATGCATCAACAATTTGCGCACTTGAGTTTCCAAACGTTTTTGAAATATTACTTCAAAATACTTTTATTTCAGTTACGAAATACTGTTATAAACTTTTAATACCTAGCTTAAGCAATTTATGTGATACTTTCAATAAAAACCAAGACTTTAAGGTTTGAAAACGCATTTTTGTTTATGCGGCAATTCATACATTATACCTGAACATTTTCAAAAGAGATTTCTTCAGCGAATAATATATACATCATTAACGCGCATTTGATTATATTCACATGCGCATTTGCGCGTTAGAAATATTTAATTATTATTATTATTTCATCACGAAAAAATCATGCAACTGTACATGTCTTTTGCACTTCTAGCCAGGCAAACAAAACAGAATAAATAAACAATATTTTTTTGCAGTTTACGCAAGACAGTTTATTGTATGAAAGCGTTTGAAGTTTGCGCACTTTCAAAACATTGCTAACGCGTTCATGTATTAAAATTTTAATCATTCAACATCCCTCGATATTATAAATTTTTGGTTGAATAAATACTTTTTTTCTTCATTTTTCTTCATTTTTATAATCAAATTTATATGCAAATTTTTTAAGTAAAATAACAAAAGCAAGTTTTTGTTTTTGTTTCAGTAATGATCATAACTACTGATAATAATATGGCGAAGATTCAAATTGATAATGTGTTTATTTCTGCGTCAATAATCAAATTTACGCGACTCTCAAAGTAAGCAAGTTTACCGCGGATGATAAAATATGCCTTTTTATCAATGAAACAATAGTTTTATTTACTCAATATTAAACAAGTTAGAAGTACAATAATTATCTTGTAATGTAACTACTTTGATCCTTGGTGCGTTACAATTCAAGTGTATACGTGGCAGATTGCCAATGCCATGAAAAGACCACTTCCATATAAGGAATTGTTCAAGCAATTCAAATGCATACATACAAATCTTCACTGAATTACAAAGCAAAAGACATCGCTAATATCAATTGCATTTTAAACTAGACACACACGTAAATGTATTTAAGTTATGGTAAAAAGTTATAAAGATTAATTAGTTATTATTATTAATAATATTTTGTTAAATTAAAGAACAGACATAAATTACTATTTTATAATATTTTTTTTAGTAAAAATAGTTTGACCAAATTATAGTCCTTAAAATGTCAACTTTTGTTTGAGTTAGGCTGAACAACAAGCCCAAATAATGAGATTACCTTTGATTGATAATAATGAATGACTTTTTAGAATTGTTTTGTTCTTGAATTGTTTGTTCAATATTATATATTTCTTTGATTCTCTCGTTAACACATAGTCAACTTGTTGATTATTTTCAGATGAATAAATCCAGACCCATTGGATCTTTCGTTGATAATATTGATTTTAACATCTTTTGTACTTCACATATTGTTCTGTTCTCTCTTTGGCTGAGATAATATCTCATTAATGATGTCGTCTCTTTGCCTCATTAATAGCTAATCCAGCACAGAAGTGCCACGAGCGTTACGAATTTGTTGGCGTTGAATTCTGGGGACAATTTTGACGTATCATAAACTTCGTTTTTTATATGTACGTTGCTGCTACTCTTACGATCTGCTTTCAACATAAATAGCAGTTCCTTTAGGTCTCAGTGTAAGACCGAATTTTTCCTCAATTGGTTCCTGTCTTCCATCTCGCAGCTTCAGCTTTTGTATAATGGTACCAAGTAAGACGAAAAGAGCTGACTTCGCGTATCCTTCTGCGGGGCATTTTCTATCGCCTTCTGAAAAGGCCATCATGCATTGATTTGGTTTGATTTTTTGCTGTTTTTGGTCCATGTATCTCGTTGGGTTAAACTTAAAAGGCTCTTCGAAGTATTTTGGATCATGACAGCAAGACCAGAGGTTTACAAAGACGATAGTGTCCTTTGGGAGTTTATAACCACCAGCTTGTGTGTCTTTAGTAGTGCAGTGGGGCAAAGCAAATGGTAAAAAACAGCTTCTTCTTAGTACTTCCATAATTGTCGCTTCCAGGAGTGGTAACTTCTTCTTGTCACCGATGGTGATTTTTTCTGAGCCTTTCACATGTTGGATTTCTTTGTAAAGTTGTTCTTGTGCATCAGGGTAGGCCACTAGATAAGCAAAACACCACCTCAGAGCCGTAGCGAGCTTCTCATAGCCACCTCCAAAAGAGTCAGCTATAAGATGCACAACATGATCATCGTCAAATTCAACATTCGGGACGGTTGCCTCAGTGACCACTCCCTGTTCTTCTCTTCTGCTAGCTACAAGCTTCTTTAGAAGGTCGGTCAGAACAGTTTCAAAGTCCTGCTTTGAGTCGGTCGTTTTCTGCTTCAATCGCAGCAAATAAAGTTTCTTTACGAATTTAACCAAGTTTCTGACGGATTCGTCAACCTCTTTGACCTGTCGGCGCAATACGGTCTTTACCCATGGCATAAAGTCGACGGTATTGCCGGCTGCACTGCTTTCGATGAATTCTGTTGAGCCAGTCATGAGATCACGACCTTCACGAAGATATTTGTCACGAATGTGCGCACCAAAAAACATTCTCATCATGAAACTGGCAGATATTGATAGAAGGTGTTTCTCGGGGTTGAATTTTTCCTTTTGGCAGCTAAGTAAGTTCTGAACGAGGGCTTCGGCTTCGTATTGTGCAATTTCTGAAAACACCTCGCTGTCTTTTGTCAATCCTTGCAAAGCTTGGTCCAGTGCGCGACGATTCTGTGTGTATTTAGCTCCAAAGTCCGTGAAAGCAACGTTGCGTCCACCGTTGCTGGAAACGAGGAATGTATGCAGAGGTGGTCTTCCCGAGAAATCTGACGCTCGTTTGACAAGTGCCTCTTTCACGACATCCACAGAGTTTAAAAGCACAACATCTCGACTGCCGAGCTTCATGGAGAACACTTCGCCGTAGTGTTTGGCCAGGTTGGTGACGTTTTTGTGGGGTGACTTTCCAAAGAGGAAGATGTTGCCGACCACTGGAAGACTCCAAGGTCCGGGAGGAAGAAGATGTTGGCGTTTTCTTGTCAAAAAGAACATTCCGATGCACACCGCAGTTACAAAAGTAACAATGTACACGAGAAAAATATTCCCTTGCAAGATGGCTGTCATCGTGGTGTTTCTTGTAGTTCAAATTATTGTTCTTGCGTGTTTCGATAGATATCTGAGCGTAATGCTCGTCGTTAGATGAGTGAAGATATCAAATGTTGAATCGTGAGTAGACTGTTGATTATATATGGGATATTCACGGTCCACTGACTCTACCCATCAATCCAGTATGTGACATCTTTTATGAAGAGGTTCACTTCTTGTCCAAGGTGAACGGTAAGCCACGACTCGCTCCATTGCGCTTGAAAACAACATCATCTCAAGGTCAAGTTGGTTATGGAGCCGTCAGCGACTGCTGCAAGATAAACACCCAAACGTGACACGATCCTCTACAATCAACTTCACGAAATTCGGGAAATGTTTTACCTTTTTCTTGTAGCTGCACGTTGATCAAAGTCAGATAACAATTTGTGTGGACTGGAACTATTTCAACATTGTCTCTAGAAATGAATATTGTAGGCTGACTTGACTGGCTTTAGCCAAAGAACAATGCCTATTTGAATACCCTAAGAATTGCAATTAACTGAATTAATTCAACGTAGATAATATTCACAAGACAAATACAAAACGAGCAATAATACGTACGTGACTTAATTTAAAAAAAATTCATTGAGCCATTCAATAAACTTGACAACCTCAATATTAGCCAATGATCGTATTTACGGGATCATTTGGGTACACTAGAAGTGCAAAAATTCCAGCTTTGGTTTTATTGCTCAATAATCAATTACAACACCAAGTACACAGTTAGTGTGCAATATTTAACGCTATGCAAGTCTTTGTTTATACTCAGCACTGTATTAGTTGATTAAGGAACCTCGGCAGTCCAGTGCCCTTTTGTAAAGTAATTTTAACTTTATCAAAACACTTAATCTCAACAACACTCGTCAGAATGCTTGAAGGCCTTTGGCTATTCATGGGCTATTTTCGGACCATTTTTTCGAATACAAAACTTTAGAAAAGTATTTTGTCTTCGGAGTATTGTGAAATACTTTAAGATGATAAACCTCGCTTTTTTTTTTTTTTTCCCGCTACTGCTTGCGCTTTCTTCCCATAAAAAGGCTCTAAGGAAACTAGTACGAGGTTGTTTTTCTTGCTAAGAAGAACCAACATTGCTTGTCTCCAGCTGAGCAAGCTACTACAGAACAATGAATCTACGTCTCAATAGAAACTTATACTGCATTTGATTCACTTTTTTTTATTCCTTGATCCGCATTTTCTAAAATCTTAACACTCAGCACCGTGCAACCTGCTCCACCTAAAATATTGTTAAGTTGTTAGTTGTTATAAAAACTGTGCTTAAACTGACATTAAAACAAAGATAATATACTTGAGTTTCCAGCTAACGTAAAGTAATATCATTGTTATCAAGGCTCCAGTTTGAAGCTTTTGAACTCTGAAATCTCACATTTGAATTATTTCTATTAATACACGAAGACTCAACAGTACTACTTAATTGCAATTATGTATTTCCATTTTCCCGTAGAGATTTTTTTTTAGTGTGGATAAGTTTGATAATTGACGTGTTACGCTACAACGTCGACAATAATTATGGTTCTTCGTTGTAAACAACTGGATGCATCTATTGGCTGCTTGGTCGTGTTGGGGTCAATGAGTGTAAAACGTCTTCTCAGATCAATGGGCACGGCAAAGTACGAAACAAAACACATAAAAACTCAAAATCAACAAGTTGTAATACTGATTTGCTCCATAATTGAAACTGAAAAAGAGATCAGATGATATCAGAAGAAAGCCTTTCTCACTGAGAAATATTTTTTTTAATATCCTCAGTTTTACACACGAGAAATGGAGCCACAACATTGTCTGAATCAATAACCGTTTAATCAAACTGTAAAAACAAAGACTGAGACGTACATTTTTTCGACGTTTTCGTTGACTACTTTAATAGTGTGTTTTCCGTCTAAACAAGGATCTTTGTGAACGTTTGGCATTGATAAGAACAACGTACCAGGATTAAATATAAGAACCGGCGGCGTCTCAAAAATAGGACAAACATCGGTGCGTCAATGTTTGTCTTGGAGATGCTAATTTTAGCCAAGAGCTGACAAACAGTTAGATCAACCGGGACGAAACAAGACGGCTGGAAAAGAATTCATAAACAAAAACATCTTCATTATGTTAACATATTATAATAACAAAAGATATGTTTGTCACTGTAACCGTTTTATCAAACTGGACAATTTTCTCATGGTTCTTGACTACTGTCGGGGTGGTGTTGGGGAAAGTAGTCGGTACAGGTTATATTGACTTCTAAAACACTGCACTATTTATATATTCTTGTTTCAAAAATAGTTAGCTTTATATATAGTCCACACCCTGAAGCCTGCAGAAGGTGTCGGTAAAATGAACATAATTTGTGAATTTTTAAATAAATAGTTGTTTCATCGTCTACCACTGCAACAACTTGTTATTGTCATATAACACAAACACGTACAACCAAAATATATCATGAATAAATCGACAACAAGAGAAGAAATGTTGACACTCTTTGCAGCCTTCAGAGTGTGGACTGTAATTTTGGCAATGATTTTGAAATGGGTGTTGATTAGCATTGATGACTGCAGATAGCTAGCTCACTCTTGATTGATCAGCTCACTAACTTGTTGATGTGCTTGCAACTCAATCAGACTGATCATTCAGGACCACGAATTCCAAGAAATCTCAACGAAATGATCAAGATAAGATTCTTTTAATCTCAGATAGAAAACCTTTGTTACAATTTCAGTGTAAATGCAATAACTTTTTATTATTTGTTTAATCATTCTTCACCAAGGTCATGGATATACAATACCATATATGGGCATATCCTGATATGACTTCATACTTTCAAAATGTAGTCACCTCGATAAAGTTAGCAATGCCGGGTCAATGGCGTTAATTGCTTCATACCACATCTACATAAAATACTCGCTTGTGATTGGTTGATTGACTGTGAATTTTCTATTAATCCGTGCAATTAATTTTAATTCTAATTTTTGTTTTAATTAATTAAAATTGCACATGTGCTATTAATTAATTGCACGCTTCCTTCCCGGCGTGCTTTGCGGCTTATGTGTGTGTGTGTGTGTGTGTGTGGTTTTTTTGGTTTGCCTTTTTTTCATCTGAGACTCGTATTTTATGTAGGTGTGTTATTAATAGGAAATTTTACCTTAGTTCTCGAAGAATTAATGAAAAATACCGCTTGTATTTGATGAAAGAAGCAGAATACCACTCGAGCTACTCACTCGTGGTATTAAGCCACTTTCATCAAATATACGCGCGGTATTTTTCATTAATTTTTTCTCGAACGGTGTAATTTCCTATACTAATCTATTTCTCCCTAAGATATTTGTATGATTCCCGATCCCAGGGTATATGATCCCGATCCGAGCGCGATACCTGATGATTCGATTCCCCACATCCCTGACCCTGGGCTGTACACTTTTTACATGAAGGCTTAGCATGAGCAATGAGGAACATCCTTTGCAGCCTTAAGGCGCGATTACACGGTGCAATGTTCCACTGCAATGTTCCACTGCAACTTGTCTCGATCGCAACGGCGTTGCTACACAAGTTGGATAAAGCAATGCAGTGTGTAACCTACGGCGCAATTTGAAAAAATGTTGCGAGACAAGTTGCATGATGCAGCAATTAAAATCGTTGCGATTGCGTCTTCATTGCACCGTGCACGTGTAGCCACGATCTCTGCAACGTGTCTCACAGTTTTCTATAGCTCGTTGCGAGATAAGTTGCAGAGAACATTGCACCGTGTAATCGCGCCTTTAAGGGCCATGGCAAACGGTTTCAACATTTGCTTCAATTCATATTCGTTCGATTTTGTTGACTGGAATGGCAATGTTTAAACGTACCGTTTGACCACCCTTTCCACATTGTTGATATGTGTTGAATCGATGTTGAATTGATGTTTAAAGAGTTTAAACGCGTTTAAACTTTACTTCAACATCCATTCAACATTTCTTTTGTTCTGTTATTGTTGAATCGGTGTTGAAGCCGTTTACCCTGCTCCGTTCAACATTGTTGACTACACCCATGCACATTTAGTGGTCTTTCAAATACGTAACACGTTTCAACAATGTTGAAAGGGGGTGGCAAACGGTTTCAACATTACCATTCAACAAAATCGAACAGATGTTGAAGCAAATGTTGAAACCGTTTGCCCACCTACGTTCAACATCGTTCAACAACCATTCTACAGCGTTCAACAAAATCGAACAAATGTTGAAGCAAATGTTGAAGCCGTTTGCCCGGGCCTTAAGGTAGCCTCGACTATGACAACAATTTTTGAAATAGGTCTAGATATCACACGCATGCAATGGGAGCTTAGCATGAGCGATGAAGAACTCGAAACTCGAGCATTCGCACTTCCGGGTAGGCGTTGCAGGCGGGCGCCTTTAGAAATTGAACATCAGTAGGACTGTCAACGGAAAGGCCCACTTGTCGCGGGATGTAAGCAGGACCTGCCCACGGGAAGACCCTGGAGTGAAGTACGTAGTCCGTCGTAACATGATCATTATTCATAATCTCTATTTTAAGTTTCACCTCTTTAATACGTCTATTTCTAAATGATATCTTTAGTGTCAGCTATATATAGTCTAGCTACATGTTTCTTTTGCAAAATACAAAACATCATCGCGAAATTTATATTTAGATTCGGCACGCGGGAAAGTCGACGTCCAAACGGCCGCGGACCTTGCGCAAATTTATGCTTATTAATTCTATTGTTTTCTATTGTTTAATTAGCACTATTCTGTACTAATTATTTGTTTCATGAGTTAGAGTACAAGCACTAAAAGTGTGCAGCATAAATACCACTAAATACTGCTAAATTAGTCTAATTCTATTGTTCTCTATTGTCTAATCAACACTATTTACTGCTAAATAGTGCAAAGTGCTGCACACTTTTAGTGTTTGTACTCTAATTGTTAGCACTCTACAACACATAAAAAATGATAAATCGATCAAACATTATATATGTCACATTTTCATTTCCATCAATGTTTTATTTCTAGGCTTGTTAAACAACTTTTCTCCCAGTATATCATTCTAAAATCTAAACTTTTTCATAATACTTCGTTCTGCACGTATCTCCTTCAACAAATTTATTCATAATATTCTATTATTAAACACATATTTTTTCTACTGTACTAAGTCACGTTCTATGTAGTTTTTTTTTTAAGTCATGCAAGTTCCCAAGGGTCCCTTGTTTGGAATTCCACTTTCCTGAGATTACTGACATAACACATACACACACAGCTCAGAAATTTTAAATGGATCGAAAAGTAGAAATATATACGATATATTTTGCATTTGATTATAGATCATTATAGCAAAAGATAAAGTGATACAATTTATAAACTTTTCGTGAAGGTTTTAAGGATCGAATTTAATTTTCAAATTTAACATTTTCACGAACTGCGGTTTTGAAAAGCGGCATATCAGATCAACTGAATCAACTTTTCATAGTTAGTTCGACTAATCAAAATATCTCAGTATACAATCTAAGACCTGAGCCAGGACGTGCACGACTCGCACGAACTTTCTGCAATAATAAAACACTTAAATCTACTGAACCATTAAACTGAATTTTCGGTGACAAATTATTCAATTTTATTATGTTTTAAACAGAAAACGACATTTCAAACGAAAGTTATTTTTTCGGGAAAAGAGTCGGGACACTTTTTTATAATACTAAATTCATGGAATTTATTAATTCGGATTTAATTTTGCAATGATAGAACTCAAAACTCATTTACATAACAAACCGTAAATACATAAAATAGAATAACATAAATGAATATTAATTTGTGCATGTCAATTAGAGATTGGGGTATAGCAAATAACTGAAAAAGATCGACTGTAAAAACTTTGTATACATGCAGCTTCGTACTTCCACTAGCTGCTCAGTCAAGTTTTCTTCTCACCAGGGATGTCGAAAATATTGACATAAGACTCAGTATACTACGTGTAGATCAAAATCACTTGATTTTTATATAGTGATGACTCGTAGATCAACTTGGGATTTGGGCTGCGGTTGCTATTGCCTTGGCACTGTATTGCAAGTGCCAGGCCAAGGTCAGTCCGATGTAATCCTTATCGTGTTCCCTCCCACCCAAACAAAACAAAATGTTGGCAATGAAACACAACTTGGAATAGAAGGTATGAGAAATAAAATGGACCAAACATTTACGTTACTTTTATAGCGGAAGTTTCTTTTACTGATATAACAGTTTCTTTTAAAATATTTTGGGCCACCAGTTCTAAAATATTTCAGTTTTACCTATTGTTATGTAATAACGTGCAAAGAATTATATATTATCCTTCGGCTTATTTTTAGCTACCTTTTTAATTTATTACTTCTAGATCTCGTACTCATTAAAAAAACGCGCGAAAAAAAGAAATGTGCTGACGTGTAGGACAGCTTGAGACGCGCGCGCGCGTACGGTCGACACTGAACTTGGCGAGAAGCGGTCTATGGCATTGACTCAAAAGTGACATCTAATTTCTTTGTTTTAAAAAATAATAGTTGTAATCAGTGTCACGCATCTCATGGGAATTTTCCTTCAGTATAATCAAGGTCACATAGCAATGTTAACAAGTTGATAAAAGCTGGGATATTTTCTAAATTATTCTATTGTGTCACGCATTCTAGTTTCGACATCACCGAATCTGACATTAAAAGTAGCCTGCGTTACATGGTTCTAAAGAAAATTTCGCATTCAACTTAGGCTTCGAGGATCATTGGAAAACGAATTTTAGTTGCTCAATCAATGCTCTGATATCTTATTACAATCTAATACGCAAACAAAACATGAATTAACTAGGCTTTAAACTATTGTTAATATTTGTATTACATTCAAATCCGTGTCCAAGGACTCCAAGGTCAAAGGTAGGAGATTCCTAAAGCCGTGCAAGGTGGTCACAAAATGAAAGGCTTTACAAATACCGTTCTGCATGCATCCCAAATCATTGCAAAGCTTAAATACAACTATTTCAATAAAGTTAGTCATCTAAAAGCTACTGAGAAGGTCGAGACCGACAGGGATTATGGGTAGATATATTTCACAGGCTTCGGCCAGAGTTCGGCGGTATATTTTAATAATTATTGATGTATTTGAAAACTTTTACCAGTCCCGGTTTCACCCCATGTGAACATTTACTAGCTAAAAATGCTTCACTTGTCTAAACTATTTGCCTCTGTTGTCTCAGTTTTTTATGACGAACTTTATTGAAAGTTTTGATAATTCACTCAACCGAAGGCCTAAAGCTCGAAACGTCAACATTATTTACGGTGTTGCAAATTTCATCATATTACCTATCGTTTATATGGTGGATGATTCTGAAAAAAAATTTCCTGCAAGCCAAAATTTCCACTGAATGCCACTGAAATCTTTGCTTTTCTATAAAATAAATTGCGTGCACATGCCAGCGGGCTAAAAAAAATATCCTGCACGGACAAAATCATCCACCCCCCCCCCCTCAAAAGTCAAATGGTCCACCCCTTAGTCGCTAGTATATAATATACGACTGCAATATTCCATAGTTTATGAGGCCCCACTATTGACTATGAGTATGTCAATCATTCTCAACGTAATAAATAATAAATAGTAATACATTGTAGGTCAAATTTTTCTTCGGTTAATAGACGGAATCTAATGAATGTAAAACGTTCTCCCGCTAAACGGCTCACAAAGGACAAAAAGCCATCCTTGTTTGTACACTGTGTGAAAAAGACACTCTTCTTTGTTTTAATCAAACTATGCCAGCATGCCTGAATTCCGTGACAACAAAAGACTGTCTGAGTTTTCCGTGACAGTGACGCAATGTGGGCTTTTGCACGACCTTGGCCGACGGATAGTTCCCGTACTAATTATAAAATGCTTATGCTGTGTCTTGATAAGTACTTAACGGACGAGTAAATATCAACTTGACGAGCCATGAAGTTCATAGTGGTACTCCAGCTTGTCCATGTCCTGCACGGCATTGCATGCATGGGAGTGAGGTAACGCACGCGTCTATTTGCCTCAGTAAGCATCCACGGTCACCTTGGACACTGAAACAAAAATGCCGACTGCCATATATTAAATCTTGTAGAAAAAAAAGAACATGTCTTGCATCAATACTTATAGTTTGTCGATGAAAAGAACAGATGGCGCACGTATAGTACCGACTACAAAACACAGTCTTGTCTTTTGGACACTTTCAGATACTTCTATGCAAGATACCTCGTACGAGTATAAAAGGCTATAAGAAATCGACTTGTTCCCGCTTTACTGGTTTAAATATTGCGCAGCTGCAAATTAAGTTCAATGCATAGGGTGCAAATAAAGTAAATGTTTTATAAAGTCCGAAAAAGGTGGGATAAATCATTGCAAGAAAGTAGTACGAATGGAAAAATTTATATAAAAAACAATGGAATGTAGGGAGAAGCTAGGGATATAATTTGAATACATGTGTGTTCTTCTGGTTATAGAGGTGTCTTCTCTAACTTGAACTAAGAGAGGAAAGGAACGGATCAGGGAAGAGGGAGAAACAGCAAAAATAAACAGGGAGGAGGGAGAAAAAGAGGTAAAACTTGAGGGAGGAGGGAGAATTAAAATATAAAGTAAGGACGGGGAGAAGGTCGATTTTACCTCATTAATTATTTATCTATAAGGTCTTATTGGACTGATTGTAATATCATTTGGGCCAATTTTATGCGAACTGCTGATCTCTGAAATACAAACTATAACTGATAGCTCAAGTTTGTACCATTTGCACTCTTTAGAAAGAATTAACAAAGAAAATCTTGGAGGAGGGAGAAAGGTCGAAAAAATTAGGGAGGAGGGAGAAAAATGGTAAAATCTTTGGGAGGAAGGATATTATAATCCCTGTACCTCTGAATAAACTTTATTTAAAGAGGGTGACACATAACAGTTACAATTTACAATAATCGTACTGATAACCTAGTGGCCCCCACTAGTACAGCGATTACATGACGGGAAGGAATTTTGGTTACGCACATATCAACATCCTCTGAGGGGGGTGGTGGAAGTCAGTGTTTGCTACTGACTTCCTCAGTGGTTCCTTTAATTACGTTCCCCTGATATGCATGTTATTGAGAAAACGTGTTCGCTTCAACATCCGTTCGATTTTGTTGAATGGCAATGTTTAAACGCTTTTAAACTCTTTCAACATTGAGTAATGTTGATCAATTGTTGTTGAACAAAATCGAACGGATGTTGAAGCAAATGTTGAAACCATTTGCCCGGGCCTTAATTCTGAAGCTTCCTTGTCCGACAATACGCAAATGTTTATCCAAATTGAAAGATCAACTTCTTAATAATGAGTGTTGGTCATGGGGGTGGGGAGGGATAGTAGTACGTCCAGTGGACGTATATCTAGACTGCAAAATAGTCCCTTATACTTTTACGCGATAACTCCGAGGAAACGAGAAGACGATCGACTAGTAGCGTTTCTGCAAGCCAGTAGGAATCGATCCCATGGGAGTGTCCTATACAGACGCAAACGAAGCGCAGCCCCCACCACAGCCGTGTTCAATTACGCTTTACTTTATATACTGGGTTTCCGCACGCTAGTAGGGAGTCGATCACGCAAACGAACCGTAGCCCCCACCACAACTGTGTTCAATTACGCTTTACTTTATATACTGGGTTTCCGCACGCCAGTAGGGAGTCGATCACGTAAACGAAGCGTAGCCCCCACCACAACTGTGTTCAATTCAATTACGTATTACTTAGCCTCCTCCGCGGACAACCCTTTCCTTTACCTTTCCCTCTCATGGGATCCCTTTGTCATTTGACCGAGGGGGAATTGGTCCGCCAGTAGGGAATCGATCACGTGTACGTGGCGTAGCCCCCACCACAGCCGTGTTCAGTTACGTTTTACTACTGTGTTTCCGCACGCCAGTAGGGAGTCGATCACGTATACGTGGCGTAGCCCCCACCACAGCCGCGTTCCGTTGCGTTTTAGTATTGGGTTTCCGCACGCCAGTAGGGAGTCGATCACGTGTGCGTGGCGTAGCCCCCACCACAGCCGCGTTCCGTTGCGTTTTAGTATTGGGTTTCCGCACGCCAGTAGGGAGTCAATCACGTATACGTGGCCGTAACCTCCAACACAGCCGCGTTCAGTTGCGTTTTACTTATAAACTGGGTTTCCTTTGTTATGATATAATTTGTTCGGACATGTTCTTTTTCAATACAACCGGACCGGACTTCAATACAACCTTTGAATAAAACGTCGACACCTGTATTATTATATCATCACTAGACTGCGAGCAGTCCCTACTTTTTCCCCCGGATTCCGAGAAAAACGAGAGAAAAATGAGCCTTTAAATAAAACACGGACGAGCGTGGATTGGTGGCGAGAAGAGGGGCGCTGGGAGAGGAAAAATCCCCTCCCCATCTCGACCCGCTCGTCTGTGTTTTATTAAAGTTAAACATTTTTCGAATCCGGAGGGAAAGTAGGGACAGTTCGCAGTCTATATCATCACAGAAACTTGCACTATACTATTGCTAACCACACATTGTCGTACAATAGAAATAGTTTGGACGAGAATAAGCTCCGATATACCATAGTTAATATTAACTATGGATATACCCTGGAAACTAGAGGGTTTCTTGATCTATAGTATTATTTTGTATTCATTATCCAAATAGTCATAGACGAGTAAAAATATCGCAGGAGTAGGACTGGATCGAGTAGAAATATCTAGCGATATTTTTACTCGTCTTTCAAGTAATAAAATATTTTGAAAACAAAAACCTTTTTCCCCCTGATGGTTGGATAATAAATAACTCATTAGACAGTTAAATGTTTTTAAACATTAAATATAAAAATATAAAATAAAATATGGCTAAAAATAAAATATATAAAATATAATAAAATAAAATATGTTCATTAGCATTTTGACTCGCCAGGAGCTGGGCTCGTCAAAATACAGCGTTTGACTCGTAAAATATCCAGCCATATTACACACAAACTGTCTAATGAGATATATTTATCATTTGTACATCTGTGTTCGTTAACCTCGTTGCTTCACAGTACAAACCGTCAGATTTACAAACGCTAAAGCTAAAGCAAGTAGAAAAAGTAGCTCCGATATAGAGCAGTTTCTAAAAAACAACACAATTAAGCAAATATCATGTGATGTCACTGTTGGTGCATCAACTTACACTTTATTTTAATTTAACTTTGTCTATGTTTTTATTGATAATCTATTTCGCCTTGCTATTTAAGGAATAAATAACGGTTTTCGGTATAATGTTACATCAAGCACGGCTATTAACCAATCACTACCCGTGTACTATCACAATTATTTGATAAAGTAGAGCGGATTTCGTATGACTGTGCAAACAGCACGGACACGGCACGGCATGGTACAAACTAAATTTAGTTTTAAATAGAGTTTTTCGTGTGCCTAACAAAACGCTACGCATTGGTTACGGCAGTTTTTTCCAATGTTTGTATAGAAACTACGG
This sequence comes from Metridium farcimen, assembly GCA_032270665.1. Taxonomy (NCBI): domain Eukaryota; kingdom Metazoa; phylum Cnidaria; class Anthozoa; order Actiniaria; family Metridiidae; genus Metridium; species Metridium farcimen. The sequence continues at coordinate 15,457 of JAUPMH010126808.1, forward strand.
CACGGACACGGCACGGCCGTGAAAGCACGACACGGTCACGGCAGAAACTTCGAATCTTCTTATACAAATTACGGCACGGTCACGGCACGGAACCGTACGTTGTACAGTCATACGAAATCCGCTTTATACATTAATACACTATAGCCTGAAGAAATTGAACACTTCGGCTGCACGCAGGGTTTTTGTGTTTGGCTGCACTGCAGGCTAATACACTGTGTCCTGTTATAAATATTTATGGCAAGTCCAGCAAGACTTTTTCCCCCAAAGCAATTGAATTGAATACTGAAAACACCAATAAAACATAAAATAATTGATATAAATGACACCCTGTGCATACACTATTAATCAACCTATGATAATGGTGAAGCTTATTGTAGTTCAAGATTGTGTTGTTTCTGCTTTTCTCTTTGGCTGTATGTACATTGTACTTGGTGAAAATAAAGCAGATTTCTCTTGACTTTGAAAATTTCAGAAGAAATCTGCTCGATTAAGTGCATTATTCAGACCTCTAGTTTATTTTTTATTTTCCTAGTTAGGACGTCTTCTCTTGATTGTTCTCAGTTTTGCCATGCATCGACTTTTAAAATTTTATCCTAGTATATTGTTCCTGCACTTGTTGAAAAAAAAAAAATGCATTATTTCGATCTATCAAGGATTTCTGGATTTTCTTTGATCCATTGTTCCCAGTTTTTCCCATCCACTTTTTCAATTTCTATCCCATCCACTGTTCCTTCATCCAAGCAATGTGGTGCAACTCCATAGCCATCCTGGTTTGACCTTGGTACATAAAAACTTTGTACTCCACAGGTTTTGCAGAAATAATGTTTGGCACGATGAGTGTTGAATGTGTAGCAGGAAAGGTTATCCTCGCCCTGATAAGAATGGATAGGATTAATTGTGATAATCATGATGGCGATAATAATGACGATGATTGATTGTACATGTACTCATCCTGATTTTGATGATGTTGTTGTTGTAAATGATGATGATGATGATGATGATGATGATGATGATGATGATGATGATGATGATGATGATGATGATGATGATGATG
>JAUPMH010126919.1:0-16502 GCA_032270665.1 Metridium farcimen
ATCTTATAATGATGTAAAATAGGATATGTATTTTTATCTTATTAATAAAGACTTATTATTATTATTATTATTATTATCATAATGATCATCATTACCAATACCATCATCATCGTCGTAATCATCATCTTTATCATCATACATCCAATCTAACATATCTTCTTTAACCTGCATAGGTATTCAGTCTTTCAGACAGAGCAGGTTTAATATTAGATTTATATCAGTCAGCAGGGTAAGTGCAAATCGTCTGCTAGCAATCAAGCTCACTACCTCTACACTAAAATGTGTTCATACATCACTCCTCACATATTGATTTTTGTATATTTGTTGATATAAAGAGATAAAGTTAGTTACTCGACCAGCTTCACGGTAGTTGAGTACATGGTGAACGAAACTGAATACGTCCCTTGGAAGACCTCTACATTAAATACTTTTTATATATCACTCCTCACATGTTGATCTTTGTTTCTTTGTTTATAGAGATAAAGTTAGTTACTCGACTAGCTTCACTGTAATTGAGTACATGGTGAACGAGACTGAATATGTCCCTTGGAAATTGTTTTTCGATGAAGTGAAAAGTTTGTTTAGAAAACTGCCCAAGACAAGTGCAGCTCATAAATATCTGTTGGTAAGAGACATACATTAGCTTCAAGCGTTCACTTTTGTTTTATTAACTCTTTCTCTAAAATTCGAAGGAGGGAAGGTGAACTATTTTCCATGGCGTTTTTCGCCCATTTATTTAGACATTTCTTCCCGGCCCAAGTGGTAGGGGTGATCGGCGTACCTTTTAGGGTAAAAATATTTCCTGCATGTGCGTACCTTTTAGGGTCCTTATAGGGTTCTGGCTCAAAAATCAGTTACGTAACATGATTACGTAAGAGTAATTTTTACTCTCAGTTTTGTTGCTTTGTTGGGGTAGAAATCGACAAGGGGTTGTGTGCCAGAAGATTTAACGTAGAGGTATAGTGAGTCTGCAGAGTCTCCCCAATTACTGAGGGCACTTGTGTCTGCATGCTAAATACATTGAGACGTTAAATTTTTATTTCTTAACTTTCTGGGAGTTTGTTAATGTGTATTTTAGAAAAAAATTATTTTGTTTCTGGATATATTTTTCTTTCTAAACTGAATGTAACTTTCTTGTTCAAAATGAAAACAAAATTAATATTATCAGTTTTAATGTTTACAATGTTTGTATCTGTTATAGAAATACCTTGTTTTTCTTGGTAAAAAGCAATATCATCGTCTTGGATTTCATGACACTGGCACAGCAGTCGATAAGTATGTTATGTATTATTGCTTTTTCTTGCTTTGCCAAGTTACTTCTAGGTTGACGTACTAAGCTGTTCATTTTGTCGGTTTTATTTCGCTCGCTGGCAGGGATAAGATACCAAGTTCATTACTTGTGACCTCACTTCCTTGTTTCGACTTCTCTCCTTTCCGTGTAGCTTTAAGTAGCTTTAAATACCCGTAAAACGGAGCACTGATGGAGGGAGGGAAGTAAAATGAGCACACCGTCGGCCTCAGGTTCATCAGTCTGTGGACTGTCACGAGCTACCGAAGGTTACGTACTTTACTTTTACTTTACTTTTTATTACTTTCCTTTTTTTATAGTGAGGACACTCGAACCGCGAACACTTTTTTAGGTTATAATCAATTTTTTGAATATTCTACTGCTTTAAAACCCTAAAAAAAGTGATGAATTTAGCTCAACTACACTGAGTGTTTATAAAAAATCATTCTTATTTCTAATGTATTTGCACAAGGGATGTGGGTTAAAAAAAGTAACATAACTCACACCTGAATTATTCACGGTTAGAGCTCAAGCGTCTTCATTGTAAGTTGGTTGCTATATTTATCTAGTTAAGAGCGTATTTTTCGATGGCTGTTCATTGGTCAATTTGCTGGCTGGCTGGCTGGTTTCAAAAATCTGTTGTTTCTTGTTACAGGGTTGCTCGTGGATGCTTTCTAGACTTGTTTTGCAAAGCCAATGATAAAACGTGTACAACGAAAGCGAAACAGATGTTTAAAGCATGGATGAAAGATCCCACGAAAAACACGTAATTAATATATGAATAAGATTTTATTTCAGACGATGAGCCATTAGAGCGTATTCTTATAACCCACTTTTAAAATGCAAATGAGAATATGTGTAAAATAATATGGTAATTAGGTGTGCGTGTTATAAAATGCTTCAGTGAGTTGCGCTCTCGGCTTCAAATAATCAAAATAAAACATGATTGACAACGAAAACGTTTATAGATTTCCTCTAAACCACTTTTATCAATGTTTTCCACAGTGCCTTGTGGCTCAAAGAAAAAAAAATGAAAGCAAACAGCTACATGTACACCTCATTAACATGTTATTTTACACATATTCTCATTTGCATTTTAAAAGTGAGTTATACGAATACGCTCTACTATGCTGCTATGTGATCTGCTGTGAAAACAATTATTATTATCATAGCATTTCAACTTGTCAACCCTTTTAAAATAGGTGTATTTATATTCCAGTATCCCGCCTAACCTTCGTAAGGTTGTTTTCTACTACGGTGTTGCTCTTGGAGGCGTAGACGAATGGGATTTTCTATATCGTCAGTTAAAAACAGCTAAAAATGAAGAATACGTGAACATGATACTGTATGGCTTGGCTGGGTCAAGAGAACCTTGGATTATTGAAAGGTAAAATCAGCAAAATCATCATGAACGAACAAACAAACGACGGAGTGGACTCAGTGACTGACTGGCTGACTGGCTGACTGGCTGATATATTCCTAAAATTTGTAATTAATATTTTTACTCATGAGTCATTATATATTGTTTCATTACTAGATATTTGTCGTATCTAATGGTTCCTACGAAGCTTAAGAAACACCAGAGTACCGTGTTTAAATACATTTGCGAGTCTAACCCATATGGTAACGATATCGCATGGGGGTTTGTACGTACGCGTGCAAACTGGCAAGGGTATGTACAGTCAATGTCGCTGTCAAGTCCTGCGAAACTTTAAATAAATTTAAAACAAAACTAAAAACACATTTTTTTACCACAGCCTATTGCAGTTGCTGACATTCTTTATTTTAGACATCAAAGAACATGTAAAATTTAAATAATATCAATACCAATATATATTTATTTTACTATCTGCAATTTAATTAAATGTAATTTTCACTAATTTTTATATTAATATATATTGTTATTTTTATATATATATATATATATCATGCTTGTATTTTTTTATATTTTTTCTGTATATACTGTAAAGCACCTTGAGCTTTGGAAAAGGCGCTATATAAATATATTATTATTATTATTATTAATGTCATTAACATTGTCCACCAAGAAATATTTTAACACTATAAAAGAAATGACCAATGAAACAACATAAGTTCACTATATATCCTAGATATTAGCATTGATTGTGAACACATATATATTCTTTAAAATTTTAACTGCTGAATACAAAAATAAAATAAAATCACGATGTCCCAAAACAGGACTGATGATGATAAAAGTACATTTGAAAAAAACGTTTCAGCATTTGATTAACATGTCAATTTGTTTTCTAGAAATGAGCGGGAACTTAATTCTTTAATGATTGAAATTATCAAACAGTTTAACACCGAGTACAGAATGAAACAGGTTTGTAATTTACCCGGGAGGGGGGTATTACCCGGGAGGAGGGTATTACCCGGGAGGGGGGATTCAGGGGTAAATAAACCGGGTATGCTCGTCGGGAGTATTCAAAACCCTTTAAGAAGGGCGCGACTCGGATAATACCGTACAAAAAAAAAAGAAATTCTGAAAAAAGCGCGGGAAACGATGGGATTTTTCCTCTTTCCAAATCCTATAAAAGATACCAAAATATGTCGAAGTTCTCAATTTAAATTTAATATATCCTATAAGAGATACGACGTGAAGATCCAAAACCTTTACCACTTGAGTGCAATTCAGAAAAAATAAAGAAATCACCTGATATTATAACATGATTATTCAGGCCCTAGCCACACGTATGCGGACATTTTTAAAAACAGAGTTATTTTTTTCCTTCGTATTTAAAAATATCCGCGACCACGCGTAGCGTTTTCGAATCGTATTTGCCCGTCCACACGAAAATTAACCATTCGAAAACTATCTTCCATACAATTCATTAGGCGCCCGCATGGTTGGATTGCAGCTCTGACGTCATCGTATTCAAAAAGTTCCGTTTTCGCTGTCCACGCGTATAGGATAAACCTCAGTTTTCTAAAATCTCCAGCCCGGAGAGCGTCTTTGAAAACCTCCGTTTATGGTGACCGAAAACGCCGTTTAAGTGTGGACTGAAGGGGAAAATGGAGTAAAAAAAACCCGATATTTTCAAAAATATCCAGATACGTGTGGACAGGGCTTCAATCAGTGTTATCGGCCGCCTTACCCGGGGGGTACTCCCTTTGTCGGCGGAGGTTTTGGAAACGACACCTAAAAGGTACGCACAGATAGAAATAACTGTTATAGCCTTGTTGGTTTCAACCCCTAAAAGGTACAGCTGTGCGATGTTTTTGCCATTCAAGCTTACTTTTAGCAACAAAGCAGAGTAAAAATGACCCTTACAGGTACGGAATCATGTTACGTAACTGATTTTTGAGCCAGGAAATATTTTTTAACCCTAAAAGGTACGCCGATGATCACCCCTACCACTTGGACAAAGGGAGTATACCCCTGGGCCTTTAAACCACTAGTATGAAGAAAAAAGTTAATACGATTTTGTATTTATTCATTAATTTTCCTTTTTGGCAGGTTCAATTTATGATACTGAGCACAGAAGACATAGAGAAACGCATTAAATGGCTTAAAGAAAACGAACAAAAGATAGAACAAGCACTTGAAGCATTACTAGTCAAAAACAATGTTCTGTTAGAGAGTTGAATTTAGCTATGTGTGAAAATTAATGCATTTAATAGGATATTTAATCTTAATCTAGCAAATGTACACTTTAAACTTAGCCTGTTGTGAATATTGCAGTTTATGTGTGATCATGACGAAGCCTTATATGATATGGGCAGTCGTCATAAGTGCTATTTATTGCTGAATAATATAGACTGTGTTATAATCTGAGGCCTGATTTGTGCCGGGAGATAATCCCCTAGTTGCTCTTTTCGATAAATATAAACCTAATCTTAAAAATTAAGCACCACCACCAGAAAGAGCAAGCAGAAATAAGCATTTTTTGGAAAGTTTAATTGCTATAGATATAATTCAAGTGAAGCTATTTGGAATCAAAATGACATAGATTTGTATGTGTTCAGTGAACTGTTTCCTTGCTAGCCTCGTTGTGGTGTTTTTCCCACTTGAAATTCTCATAACTTCTCAAGAATTTAATGTTTTTGTCTAACAATTCTTAGCTTAAGTTTGTTGATGTTGTTCTAATCTATAATTTTAATAGTGATCAATAAAAATATGAAAAAACAATATGATAATGAAGTAGCGGCCATATTGGTATTCGGTCTATATGCCCATACAGTCTAATATCCAAAGAACAGACCTCTACTTGTATAAAAGATAGTTTTTCACAGGGTTTGGTAAGGGTAACTTAGTGATTTTTTCCTTGTTTTCTTTGAGAAGACTATTGATGACATGGCAGCAAAGTGCTTGTAGTGTGTTGTATTGCTTGTATTCGTACACCTTGATCACATCGCTACCATCACACACCATCAATTGTTTTCTGTGGTTCACTCTTATCTGACCTTTTAAATCTGCAAAACCACTTGGAACGATGACATGTGCTGTACTACCATTTTCAGCTGATTCCAATACTATGATATCATCTTCTGTTGCAACTATGATATTTTCACCATGTGCAAGACCAGTTACTTTATATCTGAAATCCCGGTTTTCATTATCAATCATGCAATGTGTTATGTGTTCAACAGTAGAGCTTGTTTCACCATCAGATAAAATTTCAATATTCACACAACAAAGGCCATCATAGTTATCAAAACATAAAGTATAGTTAAACTTTGAACAACATAAAATAATACCTGTGCTCACATCACATAGATTTCTCATATTGACAACCTTCTTGGTGTTTAAATCCAGAAAATACTCTATCATACAACTATTAAAAATGATACCATTTTCTGGGCTACGAGCCATTCTGAATCTGCAGCTACTTCTACTAGAATCATCAACCACTTCCATAACTTTTTCACCAGAATCAATTGAATACACAATAAAGCCATATCCATTATATCGATATCGACATCGACAACTGTATGTTACAACTATACACCGTTCTTCCAGGAATATCACACCAGATACAGATTTTCCATCCTCATGGATTTCTCTTATCAGCTTTCCTGTATCTGGGTCCCATACAACAACAGGAACTTCACGGCAAGTGTTTCCAAAATATGCAGCAAATAAATTCAGCTCACTGTTGTAATCAAAAGAACAACATACAGCATTGGGAAGGTGTGTACCCTCGCCAAATGGGAATGTCGATTTCTTGTATGCATTTATTATAAAGAATTCTCATGACTGCAAAACAATATACATAATTTAATTAATATATAATGAGCATGCTAATGCATAGGCTCCATGCCGAAAGGACTGGGAACAAGCACCATGAACAATAAAATATTTCAATAATACATTAATACAAGAGCATGTCTAGATTAGTAATTTTATAAATTAATTAAATAAAATTAATTGGTAAAGTGATGTTGTCATATATTACATCGCTGCAAAGTTATCAGCATTTAAAATGTACCAAAAAGCACAAACAGCTGTAGCTTTTTATCAGTTTATGTTACTAAATTGAAATTTTTGTGTTAGAGCTGTTATCAATAACGTGTGAAACTGAGAGTAAGCTTATTAGTTGAAGTGTGATAATAAAATACCTGGCCATACCAATCGATAATTTCGATAATCGATATAATCGATAAAAATCGAAATTAATTGATTAAGCAGTCAATAAAATTGATGAAAATCGATAACCCAGTTTGGTGTGACTATGAATCCGTGACTATCGATTATATCGATTTAATCTGGATATTATGTTCAGGTTTATTTTTACTTTATCGATATTGTAAATTGACATGAATCTCATGTACAAACATGATACTTATCATTTGTTTATTTTTAAATCACAAGTAGAAATATTATAAATCAACTGCAGTATTTCAAATAACAATTTAAAAGACGTTTCTCTGTTACGATTTAGCTGTTAACGTAATTCCGGCTCAAACATTGTGTTGGATAAAATCAATACAATCGATGTAATCGATATAATCACATGAATTTTGTTGTGATTATCGATTTTCATCGATACAATCAATATCATAATCAACTAACGATTATCGATTTTTATCGATCAGTTTTCAATTTCATCGATTGGTATGGCCGTGTAAAACACAATATTAAGATGGATTTAAGAGTGATAACCTAACATATCAAAATAAATATTAGTATAAATTGATAAAAAGGTAAATAACGAAAATCGTGTGCACTGATTGGTTTGAGAACTTCAGACAATTATTTTCGAGGATCACCTACAACGTTCTGTTTCTGGGTATTTTCGATTCTAAATGTTGTTCAAATAATAAAACAAGCTGTAAAATTCTTGTCTTGTAGGTTCTATAGTGTTTTAGTGTGTTAAATATATCCATATTTACCTAATTCGGAGTAAGAAAAAGTCTCAAAAGCCCAAAGCGGAAGGACGCAAACTGATACAAGATGGCCTACTAGTTCCCAGGACCACTTAGTCAACCCAAAAATACACAGGGAACCCGACATTTTTACGCTAATGAAAAATAAAATGCTAGTTATAATAATGATGGGATTCCTGTGGTATGACATAGTTCTCAAGCATTGTGTAACATACTCATATCATACAGCAATTCTAAGGAGATTAAACTTTAATCAGTAACACACTCTCTCTTGTAACAGTTAACAAAAAAAGTGCATAATTTATTAGAATAATTTAATCCCCCTATCAAGTAACTATGCGACAGAAAGTATCGGGACAAAGGAATCCATGGCAACTTATTGCAGGATTTTTGACAGGATCCCGAATCTAAAACATATATAACTAATACTTGTCTCGGCTCACAGCCGTTTTTAGTGGTCACGCAATACTTCAAATTTGGGGTCTTCTCACAAAGAAAATCCCAGTCTTTAAAATACTTGAGATAAGGCAGATTGTGATAGCACAGAAGAGAATCAGTCTGCTTCTCTCTACACTTCTCTTGTGTACTGGCAATCCCTGCGTAATCACCTAGATTGGGGTAATATTAGGTGAAATGGAGAAATTGACAAAGTTACTGCTAGGAACTCATTTGTTGTAGGGACATGTACCACCTAGACACAATGATGAGAAGAATGTGGAATAGAATAGAATACTTTATTCAAAGAGGGTAACTCTAAATGGCCCTCAAAATAACAACAATGGATAAATAAAATAAAACAACTGTAATTACTCTATACCGATACATGAGAAAAATATCATATGCCCTTGGCAGGAATTGAACCCCATGGTTTTGGCTTTCTAGTCTGATGTGTTAACCACTACACCACAAGGACCAACCATGCTGGATACACAGCTGGACAATGTAGTATAGGGCAGCTGTGGGGGTCCCAGGGAGATATTAATCTCATAGGTAAATTTGAACACTGAACACATTTTCACTATGTAACTACCCTACCTTATCTAAAGTGAATTGGAATAAATAGCCTAATCTAAATATGATTGAATTCTATCTATACCTAATGTACAAATAATTTCGATTTTCCAGTAAACGATCAAACAGATTTCGAGATTTCAGTTCTTTGATGATCAGCCATGCTCAGGGATGGATACAGGATTTTTTCTGGGGGAGGGGGGGGGGGCACTATTAGGAAATGACGTAATATATAAATAACTTACGAAAAAATATTTTTGAGCTTCATGATTATCTGAGCCAAAGGGGGGTGCGCACCCCCTGCACCCGCCCCTGGATCCGCCCCTGATGCTACAGGAAGCTAGTACTGGTAGCACCCATTTGATTGCTATGTGCCCAACAGATCACCTCATGAAGTGAGTTGGCAATTCTTTTCCGTCAACCAAACAACACATTTTACAAGCAAGTAGTGAATGGCAGTTCAATGGAAAAAACATTTTTCTTTGAGCACCAAAGATATATTTTAGGTATCAGACCATTCAAAATAAATAAATTCAACAAGACAATTGTATTTTTGGCTCAATTTGTTTTTTAAATACCATTTCTACCTGTTTTATGTTCAAATCAACCACTATTTACATTTGAAGTTGTTATTAGTTGTCTAGACAAATTGTGTTTAATCCACAGAACAGTATCACCATCTTTATTTTACACATTTTTGTCTGATGGTGCATAGCAATGAAATTGTGGGCAAGGAAAGGGCAAAAACATGTGTGGTATTTGCTCATACAGTCTAATATCCAAAAACAGACTTCTACTTGTATAAAAGATAGTTTTTCATTAAGGCTGATAAGGGTAACTTGGTGATTTTTCCCTTGTTTTCTTTGAGAAGACTATTGATGACATGGCGGCAAAGTGCTTGTAGTGTGTCGTATTGCTTGTATTCGTACACCTTGATCACATCGCTACCATCACACACCATCAATTGTTTTTTGTGATTCACTCTTATCTGACCACCTGAATGTACAAAACCACTTGGAACAATGACATGTGCTGTGCTTTCATTTTCAGCTGATTCCAATAATAAGATATCAAGTCTTGTTGCAACTATGATATTTTCACCGTCATGTGCAAGACCAGTTACATTATCTCTTAAATCCCGCTTTTCATTACCAATCATGCAATGTGTTATATATTCAATGTATTCAATTGTTTCACCATCAGATAAAAATTCAATGTACAAACAATAAAAGCCATGCTCTCTATCACGACGTTCATCAAAACATAAAGTATAGTTTAACTTTGCACAACACATCAAAGTACGCCCGCGCAAAAAATATAGCTCTCTATCATTGACAACCTTGGTGTTTAAATCCAGAGAATACTCTGTCATGCAAGAATTCAAAATGATGCCATTTTCTGGGCTATGGGCCACTAGGCAAAAGCCCAAGAAATTTAAATCAGATTTATCATCAATTACTTCCATAATGTTTTCACCAGAATCAATTGAATACACCTTAAACATAGGACGTTCTCCACAGTATGCTACCACGATACATCGTTCATGCAGGAGTATTACATCAGCCATAGACATAGTTTCTACATCAAAATGGAATCCTTTTATCAACTTTCCTGTATCGGGGTCCCATACTACAACAGTAACTTCACCAATGTCTCCAACAAATGCTACAATTAAATTCAGCTCACTGTTGTAATCAAAAGTACAACAATTGGCTTCAGAAAGTTGTGTACCCTCGCCAATGGGAACGTTGATTTCTTGAATGCATTTATCGTAAAGAAATCTCATGACTACAAAACAATGTACAAAATTAATTAATATATAACCCAACATAGTCAATCAAATGATTCTGAAATCGAATACAATCAAATTAAATTAAATGATTGGATTGGATTTCATTCTATTGCCAAATGCCATTGAATCCAATTATTAGATTGAATTCATTTGCGTTCGATTGGTTCAAACGTTTGATTTTGTTCAATTGATTATATGCTGGGTATTTAATGAACATGCTCATAGCTGACCCCATGCACAAGAACACAATATAATTAACATGGATTAAAGAGTGGTGCTCTAACATATTAAAACAAATATTAGTATAAATTAATGCGAAGGTAAATATAGAAAATCAAATGCACTGATTGGTTTGAGCATGGGCAGCAGAGTATCATTCGCGTTTCTATTCACTTGTAATCTCTGCGTATTTACCTTTGGGGGGCAGTTAATTAAAGAAGTTATCGATTAGGAACTGAGTGACATATGATCGCTTTTACAGCCAAACCAGCTGATGCGTTCCTATCAATGTTAGAAGATTCAATTTATTTTTTTTATTATTTTTTTATTTCTATTTTGAATTTGCATAAGTGAATCAAAACTTGTAAATTTCAAAATGCAGACTTCAACCATTAACTGATAATGGTCCCAAAATCATGATCTGTGGTCAATAACTGATAATGCTATTGTAATAGAATATTTTAGTAAGTATTTATAACTATATATTTCTGTAAGTAGACTAGTTTTAGCAAGTTTTTGTTGTCCAAAAAAAACATTGAAAGTAATGTTTTGATTTGAGGCAATCTCGTTCCCATTCGCCGCTAGCTCTTACTGCGCATTCTCAACGAGCTATCTTGGATTTGAGGCAGTTAATTTGTTTTTGAAACTTACAAGATTCGATTCATTTATGCAAATTTCAAAACAAAATGTTCTAACCTCGATTGGAACGCTTCAGTGTACGTACCTAGGTTTGGCTGTATTATATTTTAATAATAGATAGACCAATATCACGAGATTGAAATAGGAGCTAGACATATGACGAAGGGTCAATGGGATAACAAAGCAAGCAAATAAGCGACCGTTGGTAACTATAAATACACGGAGATTACAAACGAATTAATACAAACGCGAACGATATTGTTTGAGAACTTCAGACTACCTACAAGTACAACGTTCTGTTTCTGGGTATTTTCGATTCTAAATGTTGTTCAAATAATAAAACAAGCTGTAAAATTCTTGTCTTGTAGGTTCTATAGTGTTCTAGTGTGTTAAATATATCCATATTTACCTTATTGTAGCCAAAAAAACTGACTCAAAATCCAACCATGCAAGCTGATAGACACACCTGGCCAACTAGATCCCAGGTCCTTTCAGGATCATGTAGTACGTCACACCGAAAATACACAGGGAACCCGCGTTTTTCTTTTTATGCTTATAATGGGATTCCTGTGGTACGATATAGAAACGTGTAACTACGGGAACGGGACACTCGTGACCTTGCGTCATAAACGTAATCATGAGCAAAACAAAAGAAATTAGAAAAGCAAACACTGGTCTTTGTTTTCTATTTTCCTAGTGGAAAAATAAATCTCGTTTTCTTGCTTATGATTAGGACGCTTGTGTGAACCAGGCTTAACTCAATTTGGGGATCAACTCTAATCAGTAACACACTCAATCTAATTACCATTACCAAAGAGTGCATTATTGATTTGAATCTAATCCCCCTATCGAGTTTAATACTGTACAACAATTAGTCTAGGAATAGTACAGGAATTCATGGAAACTTATTCAGGACTCTTGATAGGATCCGGAATGTACAAGATACCGCTATTTCAAAAAACGTTGAATACTGAATTCCAATACCCAAGGGCATTGTGGGTGTCATTAATGTGAAATAAAAAGTGAAAATAGTGATATTTACTTCCCATAACTAGCTCATATATTGTTTTGAATGGAATGCACTAAGAATAAAAAAAATATATTATATATAATATATTTCAAAAACTCATAATATATTCAGAGGTGGGCATCACTCATTATTCCAAGATAGCGAACCAATGAAATTGCTCCTTCTATGTAGGTTATCAACTTGCATAGAGTGGTTTTCAGTAACCCGTGAAATACACTTTAGCGTAATATGCTTTATTTCACTTTATTACACTTTAACTTTGTGTTTTATAATCATTTGCTCAATATGTAGCTAGCACTATTACACAGTAATACACTTTATTACTCTTTCCCTATTACACTTTGTTTCACAGGTTAATGAAAACCACTCTATAATAATTAACAATTATTTGCCGAAGGCGAAGTGATTATTGGTGAATATATATATTGTATATTTTAAACATTATTATATGATAAATTTTGCATTTAGGTCTTACAATTGGACTATTCAGTATGCAGTATTCTACGTTTTTTGAAATAACTGCATACAATTAAAGTCCCAGGCAAACAGTTTCAACATTTGTTTCAACATCCGTTTGATTTTGTTGAATTGCAATGCGTAAACTCTTTTAAACTCTTTCAATATCAATTGAACATCGTTTCTGCACGTTTTAACAATGTTGAAATAGTTTAAGGTTAAACATTGTCATTCAACAAAATCGAATGGATGTTGAAGCAAATTTGGAACCGTTTGCCCGGGCCTTAAAGGACTGGCCTTCCTCACAAACTTTTTTAGTGGTCACCGATTGCTTGGGAGAGAAGCATTGCATGAGAACACTAAAAACTGCTGTTTGGGAGACTAAATTAAAACACAAGTGCAAAGAAGATTTTTTCATCTGATCAATGAGTATTTTATTGTTGAATCATTCAATCAGATATTAATCTTGAAGTAGCTTTACTTTTTGTACTGTTTAACACCTTTAATTTGAACTTTTGAAACCATCCATCCCTGTAAAAACAAAAAAATCAATAGGTAAGAACATTGAACAGAAGACTTTTGTAAAACAATACACCTTAAATTGTTCAATATGTATAATCTTAAGTTCGAAAACTGACCCTAAAAGGAATGGTGCCAGTTTGAGACCCTAAAAGGTACGCGAGGGTCTTATTTTCGACCCTAAAGAGAGTCAGAGGTAAAAGTTTTGAATATGTTTGTTGAGACAACACCACTAAAATATACCAGAGTCCTTGAAAATGGCTTGAGTTTGAAGGTTCCAGTCTTTTAGTGTTGTGTTGTTTTCAAATTTTGTTTTCAGCAAGTTTTGTACTTACATTTACTTAGTTAACCGAAGTTCTACCCCAGGCCTTCCACGACTGCTGTAAATGGAATAAAAAATGTATTTTAATTTTAATCAATAATCAGTAGTAAAATAACATGCTAATGAGCTTCACTTGGGCATACCCAATTTATCACAGTTATCACAAATTACCTTACATAAATATGACAATCTCTTAAAAGTGTACCTCCTTGCTTGGTGACACTTACTGACATCTGTACTTTTTAGGGAAACAAGATTTTATATTTCTGTCACGAACAGTAAAGGGTTTTTGTTTCATTAAAAAATAGCTATATTTTTGCTGATTTTCAAGGCAAAATGGGTATTTTAAGGGGGGGGGGGGTGGGGGTGGCTTAGCTTCCCACCAAAGTGACAGATCCAACTGAGTTTCTGGAATAATAAATAACTTACTAGGACCTACAACTGTACCAAGTTTGAGCAAAATCGGTGAACCCCCATGTAGCACCAACTGCCTGGTCCTATCATGGACACACTCTTAAAACACTTAACATGTAGTATTGCATGGCACACAGGGTTAAAATTGTAAATAATGTTTTACAGGCTATTAAGGCTGAAGTTGTGGACGTGAACCAAAAAAAAAAATTGTTAATGTAAACTTATAATGTGCCAGCTGTCTCGTTTAGCCTATGGCTACTACAGCTGACCTAGTACAACAATTTTGTAACTTGTAATTTATGTAAATTATTTGCAATTATTGTACCACAATAAAGATTGATTGATTGATTGAACCACGAAAAGGCCTATCATACAGTGCCTATTACCTGTTTATTAGGGTCTGTGTCGCGTCCAGGTGCCCTCTTATTCCCATAATGCATAGCAGTATTAGTCGAAGTTACATCAGCTATACTTGTCGTTGAATCATCTTGTGGTTGATGACTCCACCGTGCGGCCCGGCCTACAGGTCTTGTTGTGGGGGGCTGGGTTGAGACAACAGGGGGAGGGCTGTGAAAGTCGTTGACCTCGCCAGGGTAGATACGCCGAGTACTGTTGAGTAGCTTGACACGTGGACCCTAATTATAAGAAGTTGTTATGGATATGAACACTAAATCCATAAAAAATAGCTACTAACAAATAGTTTTTATTTAGTGAATATTTATCTCTCAGCCACAGCATCAAATGCAAAGGAAACAATAGGGTGGCATGGGTTGCCTAGTGGTGAGAGCACTGTCCTTTCACCGCTGTGGTCCAGGTTTGAGTCCCGGCTTGGGCATGGATCATGTGAGTTGAGTTTGTTTGATGTGTTCTTCTCTACTATGCCAGTGTTTTTTTTTCGGGTTATCCGGTTTTCTTCCCTCCGCAAAAATGAACATGTGAGCTGAATTGGGTACCCTGAATTGTGTGCAAAATAATCAAACATAGAGGTAGTGAGTGTGTGTCTGAGTCTCCCCCATTAGTAGGGCGCACGTGTCCAGTCTAGAAGAAGAGACGTTAACAAAGTGATTTTTTATTTATTTAATACCTTTGGTAACCCAATGTCTGAGTAGTCCTTTTCTGACATCAACAGTAGAGCATCCAAATCAATCTCATTTTTCTGGAGAGAAAAAAAGGTGATCAATAATGTGCACATTACAGCTAAAATCATTGCACTGAAACCTTGTGAAAAACATTGAAGCAGCAGAAAACGAAGAGGATTGTATTAAAAACATTGAGGCAAGCAGCCCAAGTGGCCTTCTATCTAATGCAAGAGACTATGTCCCATAGGACACAAGCGTTCATTATCTAACTGTCTTAGAATAATTATGTTTACACCCATGAAGAATATTGTCAAAATTAAATATCACATGACCATAGCATAACAGTGTTTTATTATATGGCCCCCCTGGATCCTGGATCCACCCCTGGTACTTATAATGCATTGGGAACTTCTATATAGTATTTCACTGGCAAGGTGGCAAAACAATAAAAAACAAAAGGCCTTCGCCAGTGGAATACTATATTTAGACACTATAGGATGTATAACACTAAAATACAGTCATCTGATTAGCTGAGTGGGTGTGATCATTTTCTAAGGTCTATTGCCCAGTCTCCTATGCCTGTCAACTCTGACCCCAGTCCACTTTCACTCACCTGAAATAGACTTAGATGACTCGACAGTGATAGACGCTCAAGAAAACTCTGTAACGTGTCTCCAGGGGCAACACCTATCTGATCTACATCAGTATTTTGACTGGTGTCTGTTCCACTGACCAGCTGTGACGAAGGAGGGTGAGGGACTGGGTCCGTAGACCATCCTGACGGTACTGATGGATCTGTATCAAGTTTTAAAGAGTATTATTATAAGGATAGAAGTATAAACATTGTTATTAATATTGCTACTATCAATTATTATATTTTTGCATAACTATATATGTTTAAGCAACATTATCATTGACATCAACATTATCATCAGTATCATCATCATCATCACCATCATCATCACTGTCATCATCATCACCACCACTGCCATTATCACTGTTAGGAATAATATTTCTATTTTCATTATTACCATCATCATAATCAACATGATCATCCTCATCATCATCACTTCATCATTATCACCACTGGCATCATTATTGTAATATTGATTATCATCATCATCAGTATCACTATCAACATCATCATCACCACCACCACCACCATCATATCATTGCCATGATTATCATTTCTATTACAATCTTTATCAACAATATAATTATCAACATCATCATTGTTATCATCATCACCACTATCACCAACATCATTGCCATCCTCGGGAACCCAGGGGTATTCTTCTGTCGCTTGTTTCTCGCTTCCACAACATATACCCCTGGGAACGTAGTCTGTTGGAGCTTGTTCCGGAAGTCAAAATTCAAACTTA